>CM067380.1:73048570-73121669 GCA_034510155.1 Eucriotettix oculatus
AAGGATATAGGTTTCTGATTTTGTTTTTTGTTTATTTAAAATGTTGATTTTGGATGAGGAGAAGCATTATAATATGAGTTATTGAACGAGTTTTTTTGAATATAAAAATGATCCCTTGATAGGCTGTTCCTATTGTTGTAGATATTAATGAATTGTTTAGATAGACGTGGATTTGGGGAGGAGAGCTATTTGTGCTAATGTGAATGGACGGTTATTGATTTGGTGGGGATGATGCTGATTCGCCATTGTTTGAACCATTTTTAGGTTGTTGAGTGCTGATTGTAGTGAGATGAGAGAGGAGATGGCTATGTCGTCTGCTAGTGTTGGGATTAAGATGTTGTATAGGAAGGGGACAATGACACTTCCTTGGGGGACTGAGTGCGGTGGGGAGATGTGGTTATTTATTTTGATAGAGAAGGTTCACTTAGAAATGAAGTTTAGGAGTATTCTGTAGTGGGTGTCATTTACAAAGTCTTTAATTTTTGATAGTAGGGATGGGTGGTGGATTTTATCAAAGGTTTTTCGATGTTAATAAAGGTGGTGATGAGGGATTTACGCTGCCCAAAGGAGTTGTTTATGAGGTTGCAGAGGCGGTATATTTGATGGGGGTATGATTGTTTTGGGCAAAAACCGTAGTGTGTGTCTGGAATCAGGAAGGTAAGTTGATTGATTATATAGGGGAGTAGTAGTTTTTCGAACAATTTGGATAATGTAGGAAGGAGACTTGTTAGAAGGCAATTTTCAGGGTGTGATTTTTGTTTGTTTGGTTTAGATATCATTATTATGGTGGAGTGTTTCTATAATAGGATGAGGATGGTGTTGAAGACATAGCTGATTAAGAGTATTGTTTTCTTGGGAAGATGCTTTAGGTGGCGATTGGTGATGAGGTCGTGACCTGGGGAGACTTTGTTTATAGAGCGAAGGTATAGTTCGCGTTCGAATATGCTGCTTTGTTTCAGACTTGGAAAATAAAGGAAAGAGACTCACTTGAAGTACGTTCATGAACGGTTTAAACGTTTCCGAAAAGGGAGGGACACCGTGACACAAACTGACAGGCCTGCATCCCGGACGACACGAAGGAACTTTTGTCACAGGATAGTCTTGTGACAGTGCGAATTATAACAAAGGAAAAACATTGTCACAGGTGACGAGACCTAGTACCTAAGATTCGATCCTGAAGAAAAAGCCTAAGTTTGGAGTGCAGGAGAGCAACACGGTACGCTTGACAATTCTTTCGGTGTTCATCGACTTTAAGGGTCCCATCGATACGAATTCCTCCCCGTGGGGACCACGTAATTCAATATTTGAAGAAGAAGGAAGAAGTCTAGAGGCTGCATGGTGTTTTGATCCACGGCACGGCTAGTGGTGATCGGACGGGAATGGAAGATTCGAAGGTGAGAGAAGTTTCTGGCTATCTAATCTGGGAGAAGATAGACGTCAACGACAACGACAGAGGGAGCCTCGTCTTCTTAATCCGGAGCAGAGAATTTCTAGAAAGAACTCCAGGTACCGACAGCAGGAAAGAGTCGCTTGATGAACGTGGAACCTGCCTGAGTTACGGTAAAGTGGAGGAGGAAGCTGCCATTTCACCAAGGAAAAACGGGTGCGTGTCTGTGCCACTGTCTGCGATGTGTCATCACTGTCGTTCTGCTGCAAAAATCCTCACAAAATGACCCGTATGAGATTCATTATAAACTGAGTTAGACGTGGTAAATTTTTTAATTGGACCTAATGCTTAGTAATTATTGTTTTTTGCTTTTGATTTTGTAAATAAATTTAATTTCTTTTTATTTAATCAACTCCAGTAATTCATTTTTTATTAAATTAAAAATCCAACCCCTGATCATTATAGTTAGTTCAACTATTTTATGTAAAACAAATTTTATTAATAACTTACTATAATTCTAAAATTTTAATTATTTAGATTTTCAGGTATAGAGTTACGGCATGAACAGCATCCGCTGTTATGGAAAAATTTTTTACGTTAAGTAATAATTTACTCCATTTTCAATTTTAGATTCATTATTTGTTCGAAAAATATTATCATTAATATAACGTCCTTATTTTGGACGCAAATGTGGATACTACATAGCTTTCTCGTCCAACATTTTATTCGGCACAGATTGAATTTGATAACGAATGATCATCGATGTGCGGGTCTTGTTCACGTTCACTGCCCGTTTCAGGTCGCCCCAGAGATGGAGTTACAAATCGATAGGTCGGGAGAGCGAGCGGGTCAAGAAACATCGCCGAATCATGTAGGGCTCTGATGACACAGTAACTGCGGTTTCTCCCTGTTTAACAAACTAAGGATCATCGACCCAAAACTTGGAGACAGCACCACAATGCTACTTTTGAGCGGTGGAGCTTGCAAAATACAGCCAGATGTGACTGTCTTTAACTGTACGTGATCACGCGTGGAAATAGCAGGCTCAAATTGATTATTTTTTATAGTTAATTCTTTAACAAATATCTTAAAGTTTCCTTCTTTTTAGAAATTATGAGTATATTTAAAGAAACAAAATGTAATAAATATTTTTGGGACAAATAGTTGTAACGCGTCGTAGAGAAAAAAATAGACTCAAGAAGTAGTAACCCAAGTCAGTAGCGTGTACCGTAAACAAATCTTGGTTTCGTAAGCTAACCCTGAGGATATTACAGTTTGCGGATGGAAAACTCTTGACAGTATCGGGAATGAAATGTAGGACCTGCCCTCGGTTTCGTTTACCCTATACCTGTGAGGTATCCGAGTCGACTCTCCGTCAGTTGGAACACTTTCCCATCCATTGCATGAAACTGAATACCGGCTCACTACAATGTACTTCAGTCAATTATGATTATTATATGTCAATTAATCGCAGATGTTTTTAAATGACTTAATTTGAAGAACAGATCATATGCTTGCTTAGAACAAAGCTGAGGTGAAGAGGAGTGCCCGTGGGAGTTTTCTCTCGCAGGCATTTCGTCCCCAGACTCCGTCGAGAAAGCCTCGTACTCTCTCTGGTTCTCACAAGCCGAGGCACCTTCACCTCTTTTAGGAGGTGTATGTACTGGGGTCGTAAACGTTTGGCGTACGGTAAGAGTTGTCCGCTGATCCCATTCGATCAGTCGGCCAACTACCTCCTAATACTGGTAGAGACACGGAAAAGGGAATTCTACTACCCCACCGCAGACCCGTCTCTCGTCATTCGGAAGGATAGCTCGACCTAGCTCATGCAGGTTTTCGTTGGTTTTACTTGCATATTTTAGGATTCTTAAACTATTGGCCGGGGGCTCTAGTCAACCCGCTACCGTGTTCTACCGTCCACATACCGCCTTTTCTATTCCCTATTGCCTTTCTGGTATCTCTATTCTCCCCTCTCTATTCATATAATTTTCTTGATTGGTGTAAATTCGTCTTAGCACCACAAGCCAAGACGTTTTAAGAATTTCCTTTTTAGATGGTGGATAGATTTTCGCCTCTCTGTCAGAGTACGTGTTTGTTCCGAGAATTATGACATTTCCCTCTCATCTGCTCGTTATTTTATTTATTTATCTGGAATTCCCCCATCTGGACTGCATTTAATTTAAATTTATTAATAAACCAATTGAATCCATAGAGAAAACTGCGTTATACAAGGACGAGGTTTTCCATCACTCAAAGTCACGGTGGTTGCTAAATTAAGAAAATTGTTGTCCTTCTGTCAATAGTAACGAAATTATGAGTACAATAAAAAGTTAAATCGATATGAATACTTTTAAAGTTTTACCATTCGTACACAACGACTTTACCCTTCTTATTTACTGTATTTATAAATCCTTTTGACATTTGCCAATGTACTTTTTCATGTATTTACGTTTTTATTATTTCACACTTTCTTTTGTTTTTTATATGTTTAAATGGGAATTTTACCTTAAACTTATAGGTGACAAGAATAGCAATGCAATGTATTGAATAATCCCGTTTCATCAACCCGCGACAAATGAAATTCATAACAGAGAAAGAAGAAAATAATGGTGTATATATTTTTTTCGTTTTACTAAATTTTATAGTTGTGTCATGACTGGTTGCTTACGCTATGAGTTCACCTTTCAAAACGTTCGTTTGATATTTCTATCGATTTCGTCATCGGTTTCAAAGCTACATTTTCTACTCGATATTTTTTTGTACTCCACTAGAATTCAGGTTACGCTTAAAATATGATTACTATAATAATTGTTCTGTTGTTGTTATAAATACGAGTCGTATAGAGGAAGGTAATTTGTTAATTACGAGTGATATAGGTGCAGTAGGTTAGTTGAAGGCAGCCAGCCACGGGACTCGGCTATTTTCAAACTCCAGCTCACAGCTCACAGCTCATAGCTCACAGGTGAGCTAAAAGCGCACACCCATTCATACGAATTAATTAAATCCCCCCTTATCAGCTATTCGGCGCTTCAAAGCAATGTCTTTTATTTCGGAACCCCAAAGTGCTTGAGCCGTGTCGAACCAACTCAACTTCCTAATTCCCAATCGTAACTTCGACAAACGCGACAAAAGGAGTGGAACTTCCTTTCCAGCAGCTGCAATTCAAACACAGAGGAATAAATAAAGCCTGTAGTAATTACTTTTTCGAATGTCCTGCAAAGGAATTACAATTTTATAACTGAAGTTTGTTCTAATTTTTTATCAAGTCTCTTCCATTAACATCGCACTAAAGGTAAGATTCTGAAAAGCGTTGTGACCTTTCTGAATAATTGTAATAATAATCGTTTTCCGTAGTTCCCTATTAGTGTTGACCTGCATGTGCAAATATAAAATAATTCATTTAATTAAAAGATAAGTTTAAGTAATAGTTTTGTTATCTTAATCATGGCTTCTTCTGCTTCTTGATTGGCGTTACAGCCAACAATGGCCTACCATCTATTTCTATCTTGCGCTTACATCCACCATGGTTTAACTTTCAGGGTTTGTAGGTCCTTCAAAACCCCATATATCCATCTTAGCTTGGGCCTTCCTATTTTCCTACTTCATTCTGGCTGGGTGAAGGTTAGTTTTTGCATGGGTTGATATCCTCCATTCTTCTCACGTGTTCTAGCCATTTAAGTCTACATATTTTCAAGGTATGGATTATGTTAAGATTTTTGTATAGCTTGTATAGCTCATGATTGTATTCTATTCTCCATATTCCATTAACACAGTTTGGCCTTTAGAATATTTTAAATTTTTCTTCACCTTTTTTTGTGCGTGTCCAAGTTTCACAACCATATAAATCTACAGGTCTTATTAATACTGTATACATTTTTATTTTTGTCTGTCTTTTTATCTTTTTTGACATCATTAACTTTTTTAGGCTGTAGTAACTTTTGTATACTTGGCTTAGTCTGTTGTTAATATCTATGGAGTTGTTGTTATCACAAGTGAGTATTGTTTCTAAGTACTTTTCTATGTTAGTATCATTCATGGAAATATTTCTATTTTTGGAGGTTTCCGTGTCTTTTCTTTTATTGTAGTTAATTTTTAAGCCTAATTTAGATGCTGCAGACTAACTTTCCATACGCATTCCTTATAGATTTCTCCTGTCTTCCTATTAGAACTACATCATCAGTGAATGTAGTAAAGTTCCTCTAATTTCCAGTTCTGCATTCTTATAACTATTTCTAGGGCTATGTTGGAAAGTAAACATGATAGGGCGTCTGTCTCCTCGTCTCAGGCCTTTAAGTGTATTGAAGGATTCAGATGTTCCATTTTACATTTTTTAAAGTGAACTCCATCAACCGTATTAGTTTCATGCGGATATTAAATTCTCCCATAGACCTGAAAAGCTCTTTCCTATTTATGGTATCGTAGGCAGCCTTGAAATCCACTATATAGTGTGTGTCAATCCCACATTCCAAAATTTGCCTTATTGGTGGACTTCGCAGGTCGTAATCCACGCTGATAGTGTCCAACCACCTTTTCTACATAGAATTGCAGCCTTTTAAAGAGTACAATTGAAAAGATCTTATATATAACATTTACCACGATCACGTTTCTTGTAGATAGGGCATATCAATCCTCATCTCTTCATTCCATATTCGTTCCATTATTTTCCACAATCTATCAATATATTATTTACTGTCAACTTTAAATAGTTCTGAATTCAGTCCATTAGGGCCCGTGGCCTTATTATTCTTTAATTTCCATATTGATTATTTTATTTTTTTCAGCGTTGGTGGTGCTATTTTATCTTTATCTTATTTTTGTACTATCTGCGTTCCATTTATATAGTTAGCATCCATCTTATATTCTGTATTTTCATACATCCTTTAAAAGTACTACATCCATCATTTAAAGACTTCTTTATCATCTCTAATAATTTCTCCTTCCGCGTTCTTGTAACTTTGAGATTTTGTTTGGAATCCTTCCCTCATTTTATTCATCTGTTGATAGAATTTTCTGCCTTCATTTCTATTATCAAATTCTTGTAACCATTATAATTCTATTTCATAGAATTTTTTGTTGTTATGCATCCTTTTCTTCTCTCTTTTAGCATTTCGGCATTCTTCAGTTGCTGCTCTTTTAAATTTCTTCCGTGTCATAATTTTATACTTCTTGTTCTTTTCATTTGTGACTTATTCACATTCTGTATAAAACAACCTCTTTCTTTTGTTTTTCTCCATATATCCTATTTCTTTCTCTGATGTCCATTTAAGTATATCTTCTAAGCAAGCCCATTCTTCTTCTATATTTTTTTCTGTTTTGCTTTCTACATCAGTGCGTTTTAGTATTTAATTCGACACTAATCTGATTTTTACAGTTAATTCAACCGGTATCGGCCGTCGGTGGAACGTTAATTTCAAAATAACCGGACTGATTATTCACAGTACCTTAATTGAGTCAGTACATCTACTGATGCATTAAATAGGCATAGTAACTTTAATAATTCACTTCTGGTACCTTAAGAGAGGCGAAAGTACTCCCGGAGCTTTCACAGGCATGAAATAATCCCGGAACGCTACAACTAACGATTGCTTGAAAGAAAAGAAAATATTTCAGGTACGTTAAGCCGGTCAAACCGTATCTCTGTTCTTTAAGAGTTTCAAATTATACCGATTCACTAATATTCCTGATACACTATGAGAATCAAATATATCAATGGAAACTAGAACCGGTCCAGAAACTCTGGGTATATTACTTGGCACCATAAGAGTTTAAAATAATTCCGGGTATTATAGAAGAGTATTAATTACCCTATACAGAATAAGACCATCCGAAATGAATCTGATAGCCCAAGCCAAAGAGAAAAGCGCTCTCTGTACCTTAAGAGGTCAAAATTACTTCCGGTATTTGGATGCAGCCCGGGATTTGAATAACTTGTTTATAAAATTAAATACCATTATCAACACGCTTCTTTTTAAATTCATTTGGAAAAATAATTTTAGTTGGACCGGTTAACACTGAGTGTGCGTGATGATTAAATATAATCTACGGAAAAGATCATATTATGAAGTAAATGAAATATTACCTCTCACAGAATTTTTACTTTAGCGAGAGAAGAGAATCGTGCATGGAGGATTAGCGTATAATTCTTAAAAGAAAACAATTATAAAAACAGCGGAAGTATAATTTCAAGGTTTTCACATACCGAGGCACCTTCATCTATTTTAGGAGGTGGGGGCGCACACATTGGATTTATAGAAAGAGTCGTCCGCTGCTCCCATTGGATCAGCCGCTCCTCTGCTAAAACTAGAGGAGACACGGAGAAGGGAATACTGCTACTCCAAAGAAAACTACTCTCCCGTCATTCAGAAAGGCGTGAGAATAGTACCTAATAGCTCGACCTGCCTGATGCAGGTTTACTAGGGTTTTCTGCCTACCTTGTTCTACCTTCCACATCCGCCCTTTTCAATTCTCTTCCAATGGTATGAAAGGAGAGTTTCCTGTTTCAGGATCACCCTTATGTAACATGTTACCCCCCCTCAAGAAAAAGAAGAAATTGTTGCTTACTTTGTTGAAAGAAAATAGCATATTCAAGTAAAATATTAAAATTGTTAGTGATTAAAAGAAACGTTATAAGATTTGAAAACATTGTTCCTTTGATTAAAATTTGTGTATTTCTTCTAATTTTATGTATAATCGGTGAAATATAGTGTGGTGGGCGTTCTATAAATTTGGTAGGATGGGGGAGAATGAATTTAAGTTGTTTAATTAAAACGGGATAATAAAAAATTATAAGTTTTAAATTTTAACAAATGCTGATTTATTAAATTAGATATTTAAGGGGATCCTCGCTCACTACGTCGGGAGCATGAGTGAATCTTTAACTAAGGGAAAGCTAAACGCTCAGTGGGTATAAATCGAATATGGGGGGGAAAGCGAACACTATATACAAACGACCAGAGGCAGGAAACAATAAGGTGGGTACATCACAACGATGTTGTGACAATCCCCGACGTCCTTGCTGGCAGGTTACTCAGCTGATGGCTCCTGTGCGTCGTCTCCCAAGCGTCGGAGGTATGCTGGCTTCAAAGATGGATGGATGATTACATCAGATTTTACGTCCAGTGAAACTGACGTAACTATTTAAATTTTTCGATGTTCTCTTCTAAATTACATCCAAAAAATGTTTCTGTAAACTGCTGTGTTAAATTAAAATTTCGATAAACTGCTCTCTAAACTGCTCTGTTAAAGTAAAAATTTCGATAAAACTGCTGTCTCGTCTCCTCAAGCACCCCGGTTTTGTTCTTCTCGCCCCGCCCAGATCTCTCCTGGTGGGGGTGCACTTTCTACTTCCTCCATATGGAGGGTAGGATTCTGGAGATTGTCATTTCGGCAAGTGTCCTTCATAATCTTGGGCATAACAAATTGTTGTTATGAAGTCACTTGCCTCTATTGTTCCGGCTTTCGGGGAATCGGGGTACAGAGCAGGTAGGAAGCAGGTCCAGGCGTCAGGTCAATTTTTCCCGCGGCTGACCAGATGTATTTTATATACAGTGTGTTGAATCTGATCTTACGTTTCACCTAACAGCCAAGGGATACCTGTCGGAGTAAACCAACTGGGTCAAGTTTACGATAAAATAGAGTACAGTAGAAAAATAATAAAGAGTTAATAAAGTGAAATCTGTTTGAAGCCGTATCGACAAGCAGGGGCAAAATGTTTTTATAAATGTAGCTTACACACCGGTTCAGTAATGTACAAGAGTGTTATATTTGATGAATAGCCGGGACAATTACTTGAGCTCAACTAGAAAATGAATTTGTTAGTTATTTTGTCGTAATAAATAATTAAATATTTGTGTTATTCTCCGCTCCGTCATTTTTTGTTGTGTGCTTTGGGCTGAACTAAGGCTTAACCGGCATGTTAAATGTCATTACTAAAACTGATATTTCTATAACACAGTTAATATCGGAGCTTACTTTAGGAAATGCCTCGTTCTCTCTCTGAGTATAAAGGTTCTCACATGCCGATGCAGCTCGTAGTGTTGCATGTTTTGGGCAAACGGTAAGAACTGTCCGCTGATCCTGTTGGATGAGTCGGCCAACTACCTCGTAAATTTGTCGAGGAATGGAGAACGGAATGCTGCGATCCCACAAAAAACTCTTTTCCAGTCATTCTGAAGGGCGTGAAATAAGTGCTCAATATCCCGACGTACCTTATACAGGTTATGTAGGCGTTTCCCTGCATAACTTGGCTGCTTTCATTTCCCTTCCGTATTCCCCTTTTCAATTCCCATCCTATTCTATGAAAGGAATTTCTGAAACACTACAGGTCTGTTCTGCGAATGGAGAAAAGTCGCACCTTATGCGCAGTTGACTCGGACTGGTCAGTGGTACAGAGAACGTTACGTACTAAGGGGAGAGTCCCGGGTTTCATTCCCAGTCCGGTAGAGATTTTGACATCCTGATTGAAAGCATTTCTTCTAGTGTGGAAATAAAATCTAAGTCTATTACGTTCAGCTGAACGATAGAATGAAATGATGGCGACTGAAACCACGGAGAAAATATTGTCCCGTGTAATTTACACGTTAAAAGAAAACGCAAGAAGCACAAAAATTATGTATCATTTGTTGCTTCAGCTATAATCGGGGTTTGGAGTTTAGACGATTTAGAATCTTTTTAGGACTTCGGAAAGCGTATCAAGCTATTCCTTGCGATAAGGAAGAGTGAATTTCGGTGAAGTATACATGTATGGTACGTATGATATGTAGGTTACTCTGCAATGAGGGAATATTCAACAAACTAGGGAGGTCAGAAAATGTACCCGTTGACAAATATGGGATTGACAAATCGAGTCAAGCTCAGAAAATAACAACATTAACAGTACTGACTATAATTAACTTTATATCTAGGCAATGCCATTTTAGGAGTGGGGTGACCTTTACTCGATTTGTTAATCTCATATTTGTCATCAGGGTAAATTTCAACTCGAGCATAATTCCCTTGCCGCGGTCATGCTGAAAGCTGAACACGCCGAGGGGGAAAGGTGTGTGTACAAGTCAATGTGACTCATGTTCATAAGAATAAAACCACTCGTACAAACTTATTTTGATCCTTCAATATAGAATATAGAGCTCGTCATATACCTTAGACGATATGTGAAATATTTTCGCTCCTACTAATTAACTTTCATTTTTGATTATGAGAGTTTCCAACTGCAAAGCCTCGTGCTCTTTGGTTTTCAATAAGGGCGGGCCGATGTTGAATTGGAATAAAACAAGCAGTGTGAGACAATAACGATTTCTGTACATGTTGTACTAAACGGTTGACAAAAGAGAATCTTCCACCGATGAAAGTCAATAATGTACTTAATGGCAGTTCTTGATGAAACTAACTCTTTGGCGAAGAAATTGTGAAATGATTGCTTTAAGAAATAATATGCTATATACTTACTAGGTAATGAAAGGAAAAGCTAGAAAGAATTAAAATTAATTGAATTTTGAAATTATTGAAAACTTTGTTAATCAACCCCGTGGATAAGATAAATAACAAAAAGAACGTTATCGACAAATAATGTTTAAGTATGAGATGAATTCCAAGATATGCGAATACGACCAGTAATGTTCGTCGATGATGCGACAGGTGGGGTTGTATAAATAATGTATGTCGTTTGAAAGACGATGGAAAGCTAGGGTAGGTGATTAGCATATTCATAGTGCAGCACGTAGGCAGGACAATGGCGATGTCGTGGCCCGGAACGTTGGCCGTGCTTATAATTAGGGCCCTGCCTCAGCTAAACTTATCTGGTCCAGCAAGGTTACTCCAACTCTCCTATCCCCTTCAATAACGCGTTCACGCAGCCTCAACTTTACATAACCTCAACAAATGCTAGCACATAAGCTATACAAATCATCTTGTATGAATGAAGGCACACGATAACGGTAAGCTGTTTTTAATTAAATCGATAGTATTTACGAAGCAGGTCTCGGTTTACGCAAGACCCGTGGTTTTAGGAAAATTCATACGATGAATGCTTATACTTTTATCAGTTAATGGAGAGACTAAATTATATATAGCAGACATGCTACATACACAAACTTGAATATTCCGTTCCCGTACTTTACCATGAATAAATGTTTGTATGTGAGATGACGTCACCAAGCGCCACTTCGTCTTCTCATCCACTTCTTTCTCAAACTTCCTTTACAAATACTTCTAATCGTAGCAATTCTACTTCTTCTTCCTTCCGCATCTTATCTTCTCACTGATTCCCCGATAATTCTTCTCACTCTACACGACGAATGCCATTCTTGCTTTCAGACATATATAATATAACGATGATTGAATTCCGCCTAGCTATTTCCTTAACTACCGTGTACATTTATACTCTGCCCAAAACAATTAACCATCTCTCCTTCGAATCTTCCGCCAACTTTCGTAAACTTATAAACCCACTCTGACCCCGTGATTGTGATAAGAAACATCGTTTTCAACATCGATTCCTAATAAATGTAATATCGCTTCAACCTATTTTTATTAAAATTTTATTATGTTCCCATATTAGCACATTTTAATATAATAAAAATATGAAACGTTAAACTACATGAATAACTACCTAAAGCTTTAAATTACGACTTAGACCCCGTACATACTTTAAATTTTTGTAAACTCGTATTATTTAGAAAATGTCTACTTTCTCTTTCTTTGCTTGGGTTGGCTGACAGACCCTCAGCTGACATCCCTAATTTTGAGTGTGAAATTCATAGTCCGGGCGAGGTCCTCGTCCCTCCTCTTGTGTTTCTAAATTTATTTGCCTGTCCCTTCGCACTTCCGATCCCGTGACTTTGAAATTTCCACCTACTTCTCGCACGTAATTGCCATTCGTATTTCTAATGTCCATTCTGAAATTTATTTCTGTTTTATGGGCATACAACTCCTGTCGATTCTCTAAAACTATAATACGTGTTGTGAGAACTGCATTTACGATACAATCTCACTAATGCCTTCTCCCCAAACGAATCAATTAAATAGATATTTTCTTATTAATTTCGGTCAAATGAAATTGGTTTCCACTATATTTATTAACATCTAAACAGAATAATTCGCGAACAATACTGATGGAACTGCCACGTCAGTAAACTAATTCTCTAATTTCGTTTCTTATTCCTTAAAATTTTCAACATATTTCAATTCCTACATCTTCGCCCCCAACTCTAATTTCATTTAATTGAAAACCTTCCAACATCTCTTCCCCGTTATACATTTCAAGTGTAACGGAATTCTTGGCCTTTTGACCTTCAGTTCGATCTATTAAATCAACTTCGTCTCCCTTTTCTATTACGTGCAATACATCACTTTCTTCTCGCATTTCTACCTAACTCTTCGACATTTTCTCACCTATTTTCCCTTCTTCCACCACATACATTATAATCTGATCAATCGCAAAACTACTTTCTACTAATTCGCTACTACTTTCTACGTAACTAGCGAAATCTCCTGTTTGAAAATTCAGATTTTCTTCCATTGGTCATTTACTACATACACGTTCGAATCTAACCTTGCCGCGAAATCCTCGAATCTTTTTCCTAACTCTGCCATAAACTTCGATTCTTCATATGATTTGGTTTTAGACCTGGGCTCTGATCCTATCTACTGCGTCGAATCTTTCTAATAACTCTGCTTTCTCCTGCGCCCTGATTTTCGCATCTTTAACCCTATTCTGAGCAATTTGCCTCATTAATTCTTTAAACATATCAACCACATTCGCATCGCCCATCATTTTATTTTCCACAAACTCAGAATCACCCATTATTTAGAAATTATTCAAACAAACGTAATTTAAAATAACCATTTAAAATTTAAACAACGCAAAAATTTAAAATTCGCGAATTTCTTAGACAATTACCCGCTCAGCCAATAATTATAAAAACACACGCACAATGCACAAAATCAAATAATACAACCACATTAAAGTTAAACTAACTGCAAATAATTTAGAAAATATTTTAAAATAGCATACAGACAAAAGAAAAATTTGAAATTTTAATATTCCAGGACCTATTAAATATTTGCCATTGCCTTCTGGTTCACAGATTCATGCCTACGTTGGCGCGCCATTTGTAAAGATTATTTAATGGGTGGGGTTAATTGAAGTTATTTATTTATAATATAATATGATATATTAATTAATGGGGAATATTGAAAAGGAAAGAACAGTTTAAGTTTAAAATTTCAAATTTTAATCTTAATAAAATCATCTAAGATAATTACAAATCTCTTAGATAACATCACAAAATAAACAATTGATTAGCATGAGACTTTAATTCAGGGTTTCCCATTGGGGTGAACGTCGAAACTTATTTGTTTCCCTAATGGCAATAGGCCTGGCAAACCTGAAACCCTTTATGAATCAAAAAAACTACGATACCTGCGGCCGAAAATACATCTGCTCCCATTCTGCTCCGTGGATGATGATGGCTGGTGTCTGCGACAGGATCTTCACCGTCTGGACTGGCTCCTGTATTCTTCTTCCAGGCGGCTACTAGTTTAGTTTCCGATCATCATTAGCTGGCCTCTCCATATCACAAATTCCGTTTCCCAACTTCATCTCCCTCCGGTCTCTCAACAATATCTTCCAGTCTCTGAACACCTTCTCTCCCCGTGTCTCAATAACATCTCCCTCTTGTCTCTCAACAACTTCTCTCTCTGCTATCCTCCGTCTCTCAACTTCATCTCTCTCCGGTCTCCCAACAACGTTTCTGTCCTGCTTCAAAATTCTCTTCCCTCGTAACATCGGTCGGAAGCTACATAATCTTCAACTACCAATCAGATAATTTTCCTCAAATGCTTTTATTGGCTTGCCGATGGACAATTGCAGCCAATAGGAAAATTTTCACTGCTGGGACTAAATGTTTCACATGTTCTGCATCTTTCCGTAACATTCCGAATTTTCCACGGAACTTCCGTTTTTGTCAGCAGTTCTTCTAATTATCTACGGCGATTTCCGGTAGTATCCCTAATTTTCTACGGGTGATCCTTTTCGTGAATGGACTTCTCTCGCATACAAAAGGAAAGGCAAGTCCTTTGTGAGAGTCGCCTCCCACGCGCAGAAAAGCCAGGAAATAGATGTACTTTATTTGAGCTTTCATCACTAACTGATGAGACAGAATTAATCCTTTTAAGACGATAGAAAATTAATATTTTAAAGGGGTCAAATATAATTATATTATGGCACGTCATAAATGTGTTTTTTAGATCAAATGCTCCCGAAGTGTCGGAAGCAATATTTATTTTTAAATTACGTTTAGTAATCATATTGGAGTTCTTGATAATTTTCTTAAAAATAAAATTGACTGTATGCGTGTGTTTTACATACAAATATAAACGCAAGGTGAATATTTTCATGAAATTTTGTGCTCGTATCCCTTGTGACACGGAAAAATCTCCATGGTGATTAGACACGGCTATAATCCCTAGGGAAGTGGGTGGACCGGAGTGGAAAATTATAACTTGCGCAAGATATCGCACAATAAACTACAACAAATATTTTATTATAAGTTATTTCTGTATAATTTTAATTCCATGCGGGCTTGTTTAATTAAAATTAACGCTAAAACTTTAATGTCTCTTCCCAGGTTATAGAAGTCTCAACGATATATTCTGACATTCAACATGCAAGTTAAGTTTTGCTTCAAGTCCAAAGTGGGGGTTATTGTGGAAGGGGGTTAAATACAATAACACGAAACCATCGAGATTCATATCTATTCCTTGGAAGTCATTGAACTGGCATTAAACATGATGGTTAAGTTGTAATTAAGGAATGAGCGTGAAAGGGGATGAAGCTAAGTTAAGCTAATAATTGGAGCAATTTCTATTTCTGTATGCTTATTACTTCCAGATCAAATTCTGCGTGAGCAAACATCCTTAGCACCGACAACTGTGAGAGTAGAGTATCTCACTCATTGTATCCCATAATGGCCAAGACTGGGGGAGATTTTATAGTTATATTCGTAAATGCAGAGGGAATTGTGAAAAATTAGATATCTTAAAAACTGAAGGGCATGGATCTAACTTCAAATAAAGAAAAGGCAAATGTGTTGAACGAGTACTTCGTTTCTGTGTTTACCAAATGTAACGGTACATACACGGTAACAAAATGTGACTCCGAATCCGAAAACTTCCATATCACGGCAAAGGCAGTAAGGAGGACAATTAGTACATTAAAAAAAATCGCACGGTCCAGAAATAATTAAACTTGGTGGGGAGGCAATTATGCCGTATTTAATAAGGCTATTTATATATCCATAAATAACTCAACTCTGCCAATAGACTGGAAAACGGGGATAATTGTACCTGTATTTAAATTTGGAAATAAAACGGACATACGAAATTATAGACCTATTAGTCTACCCTCAGTAGTATGCATTCGGGATGCACTTGAATCTAAAGGGTGGTTCTTTGGAAACCAACATGGATTTCGATCGGGTTTTTCGTATGAAAGTCAGATAATCAATTTGTTTCAAGAAGTCGATCGTGGTGGTAGAATAGACGCCATTGTTATTGATTTTGCAAAGGCTTCCGATGTAGTTCCTCACGACATCTTGATCCAGAAGTTAGATGGGACAGGTATTGACAAAAGAGTAGTTCTCTGGGTGCAAGAATTCTTCAAAAATAGGCTACAAAAAGTCAAACTTGGGAAAGAAACTTCAGAACTCGGATCTGTAACATCGGGAGTCCCCCAAGTATCAGTTATTGTTTCTCATATAATTCTAAGGTCCGACTTTTTGCAAATGACTGTGTAATTTACAGGGAAATAAATGGGGAACAAGACGCAGCTGACTTAGATACTCTAAGTACATGGGCTAAGCGAAATAAAATAAAAATCAACAATAGTAAAAGTAAGGCGATTAGTTTTACTAAAATGCGCGTTCAAAGTACATTGATATATAAAATAGATGGGGAAACAGTGATCGAGGAGCAAACTGTAAATACATAGGCAGTTATTTCACCAGTGAGCTGGGGGCAGGTAAACTATGCTACAAGGAAAGCGTGGAACACCTTGCACTTTGTCATGAGAACACTCAACAAGGTGAATGAGAAATCTAAAGACATGGCATATTTGTCATTAGTACACTTGCCCACTTATGGAATAAGGTGCAGCATGCTGGGATCCGTACAGGATATGTCAAATACAATCCTTAGAAATGGTGCACAGAAGGGCCGCAAAATTCGTACAAATGGGACCTGGGCATGAGAACGAAAAGGTAAAGCGACTAGAGTGGGATACGCTACAGACAAGAAGAGAAACAGCTAGGCTACACATTTTCTACAGAGCCTTTGCAGGTCAAAAACCTTGGCAGGGAATCCGAGATAGAATGAGGAGTTATCACTTGCTTAAATTACAAGAAAGGCACCAAAAAACAGACGTTGGAAAATACTCATTCCTAAATAGGACAATTAATTACTGTAACAATCTACCTGCAGGAGTGTTTGGGGAACTTCCTCTAACAGAAAGAAAATTTAGACTTAATCTAAGTTTAGTGTAGTGTAGTGTAATACAGTGAAGGGATCAGTGCTGCGAAATCTCTAAAAATATACTACAGTGAAATATATTTCCAGTGTTTTCGTTTTTTTGTTTCTTTTTTTCAGGCAAAAACAATATTACTCTTTTTAAAAATTCATCTTCTAATAATATGATTCCACACTTATTTATTTATATTGAATATAATTATACATTAAATTACATGTTAAATATGGTCCTTACGACCAGATTATTAATTATTGTTTAAGTTGTATGTATCTGCCACCGGGCATCTGCCCATTTATAGATTTAATAAATACACACAGATTATTGTCGAATTTAATACTGTACCGGTATATAAATAAATATCCGGGTAACGCTGGTATGCAGGTAGTATATAAATAGTACAGTTAAAAAATAAACTTATTTAACGTCTAGTTTAGGTCCTGTAATATAAATTACTTAAGAACTAATTTTTTTTGTTATTTATTAGTGGGCGAAGATATTACTGAATATTGGAGCAGCAAGAGCTTAATTTATTTCTATGCTACTTCCAACATCTCGAGTTCGTTTAATGCGGAACAGGAGAAACCACTGTCAGAGACTTTAGACGAATGTGAAAGTGTGGACAGAGGAGAGGCAGACATGGAAAATCGTCAATTCCTGTCCGCTTAACATCGTTGCATAGTGCCTCATTTCAGTATCATAATAGACACTTTAACTACGTACTTAGTTACCGTCTTGTTAACATCAAAATGCCGACGACTATTTGAGTTGTAGCTTAGGTTGTATCAATTCCGTTCGTCTAATATATCAGGAAATAATAATTTGGGCTTGAGACAAACTGAACCAGAATTTCACATTCATCGCTAGTCTGCGTCTGATACTATGATTATTTCTGTGCAGGGGCATAAATGTAATTTGGATAAAATTTAATAGATCCGTTATTGGATATACGTACCGCATGTTCAGTAATAATTGTTTTCATATATGGTGTAGCTGTACTGTAGCGCAGTAGGACCCCTTCCTAACTTTTTCATACTTTTAGAATTTTAAAGGATCTAAAAAATTCAGCAAGAACATTCTAGCTGGCGATAGACAGGTAGAAGTGTAATTTACCGGCGCCAGGCTGCCTGTCTGCGAATTTATAATATTAAAAGTATTTCGCTGAAGGAACGTTCATCCTTAAAAATTTCCGAAGGACACTGTTCCCTGTGTCATGGAAAATTTTCCACCGGACGAAGGATTCATGAGGATTGGTGGAACAAACATCACGTGGGATAGCGTTTTCCCTTGGAGAGGGACATACGAGTTTAGCTGGGAGGCGAGAAGAAAAAAATAATGAGAGTTGTGCAAGACGCTGAGAAGGCAAGGAGGCATAGGAGTACAGTTGTTAAGGCGTTGAGAAGGCGACGATATATTGTGAATTATTGCTCTTTAGTGAGAAGGTAATGAGAACAAGGTAAACCAGAAGGAAGAAAAACGGAGGTTTCCTCAATCACCGGCAGTACCAGGTTCATCTCACTTTCCGGGAAAATTTACAATTGAACCCGAAGTAAGAAGGAAGTTAGGGTCACCTAGTAACTGCGTCAAGGGAGGTATGAAGATAAAACAGGTTCGTCAAGGGAATGAAATCTCTGCTGCACGTGGTTACCCCAATGAGAAATTAACTATGGTATTTAAAAATTGTCCACATTCATTAATTAATTTGTTTGTAATAGCCCGCAGGACCCCTCTTAAAATGATTGTTTTTATATAAATAAAATTATTATATCATACTCTATGTAGAAGTATTACTGACATTTGTACTAGCAGAAATTAATTTGTAAATTCAAACTAATATTTTGTATGTTAAATACATTCCCCTCGGAGTCCTGCTACAAGTTCATTAGTGGACCGTCCTGCTCTGCGGATCACAGAGTCTCATTCTAGGATTCTAGAAGAACAAATATTGTTGACAGATTCCTAGGTTGACTACTACGAATTTCAATTTTACTGGAATAGTTTATTTAGAATTATTTTATTTTCGCATTGCTTTAATATTGTAGTATTTCTCTTCAGCATCATGATATGACACTTTGAAAGGAGTTACGTTATAAATATTTGATTGTTATTAATTGAAAAATAGTTATAATTTAGGCAATTAAGGGTCGAAGGTTTATTCTGTCAATAACAAATATTATAGGTTTACAAAATACACCTATAGTAAGTATTGAAATCTTGATATCTGAATGGCCTTCTAATTCACACGCATAGTTATCACGGTACATGCGAAACAATGAACTAATACAGAAATAATGGAATCCAATAACTCGATGACTAGATGGCACGACTGTAGATAATGAAAAGTAAGAGTAGAAAATATAATATAGAATGCTTGTTCAAAATTCTAACGACATTTAATGGGGAAATGTCGAAATATTGGGCTTTTCCGAGGCTTAACGTTGGAGTGGAAAGTAGACGCCGCCAAAGGGACTGTCATGTGCCGAGCCGCGGCGGTGGCTAGTAAAAGATAATCTGAGGACAATAGCCAAAAGAAGCGGCGTCGGCCAAAAAATATATTTTTCGGATAGAGGCAAGGGAATATTTTCGGTGATAAATCCATGTGATTGGTAAATTACGGCTCTGGAAGGGGCAATCCGAGGTGATGAAATGGCGGACGGGAGCAGAATTTGGCATTCGGATCCCAACAGTAAAGAGAGAATTTTCGGCCTTGGCAGCCAACAACGGCATGAGACATGCTGGGCCGGCCAGAACCCAGAAATCATCAAGGAGCCAACAGCTTCCGGATCAAGGAAGTCAACACCGAGACGACAGAGGTATTGTCAACTCCTGGGACGAGCAGGTTTATTTTCCACTTATGTCAATATGTTAGTCATTTATTCTCCCAAGCCACGAATACCCTTTGGATAAAGAGCTCAGTATAAATGCCGGGGAACTGATGAATATAGTATTAAAAAGTCACGTAAAATAAATTTGTAATTGTTAGCAGTAAAATCTTGCTTTTTTATTTGTTATTATTATGAAGAAAACCCACCCAATGGAACAGCGTTATATGAATCGCAATGTCGACGTCGAAATTATACAGAAGTGAAGAGGAAGTGGTACAAGCGTAACAGAACGTTAGGAAAATGTGCTAAAGGAAAAAATCGATGGAAGTAATATCCAACTTTCACCGAACGGTATTACTTCTAAAACTGTGTTCCCAGTAATCGTTCTCTCGAACTCTATATCAGTTCTACCCTCCATAACTTACTCTTGGAACGTGATCGGGCATCTTTCCATTCATCCCTTCCTTTAATCAGGTTGGACCACTTCCAATGGAAGCGTGTTGGCATCAATGTAGCCATTCACGTCGGTTTTCTGTGTTCAGCCACATTTGCCATAGCTTAGGTATTGTCGTAGAGAACACGTTGACGATCTCAGCCAAAAACAAACTTGCTACACAGCTTAGGGTTCGTCCACTCCGCCGTGCCCCTCCAACGCACATCACATCAGCCTATATTTAAAATCAATTACATTAACAAATAAACTGCCTTAATTAAGTACCCAACAGAACGCACTATACTATTTACAAGTCGTCAATATATAGCCTTTACTCCTCATCTCTCATTATAGCCGTTTACTACCCACTTCACATGATAAAGCCACCAAATTATTCTGTAAATTTTTGCGTTACTGCATACTATTTTCTGGCGTGTCCTAAATCCTTTCACCTTTAAAGCCTACTTAAACTATATGTGATCAATGGTATTGAAACCCCGCTGAGGGGGGCACGAAAATTATATGGAAATTTCTGTTATAGGTGTGTCTCTTACTTTACTGCACTATATATACGTGTAAAGATGGTGGGGTAACGGGACAAGTTTGAACTTAGGAGACTCTGGCAGTGCAGATAATTAATTTACGAAGTGAACTGCCAGGTTAGCGGTGTTGTTCCAGGCGCTAGTTCGGACTGATCCACTTTAAGGGCCTCCTGCGGGACGGAGTTAACAGAGACTTATGAATTACTTATTAGTGCTTTCCCAAGCAATGGTGATGTGGCAGCTTTCAAACAACACATTCTACTCTGTAACTCATGACCTAAATAATACAGAAACTATTACTGTAGTCATAACATAATGTCAGTTTGGTATCGTAGATTCACTCAGAGAAGTTCATAAATGATAGCGAATAATTAAAACAAATAATGCTAATGTTCTTACATGTATGTATTCAACTCGGTTATATCTATGGTCAAATAAACGTGTAAGGAAGCTATAAAGATTGCAACTTAACAAAATTGACGAATGAAAACAAGATATTAAATACGAAAAAAGTGGAAATGCCTCCTTTTCTTTTCTCAGGACTAAAATGTCTTAACCTACACGAAAGCCCGTTCTGATTACAGAATTCGTGTAGTAGTCAACCTAGGAATCTGCCAACAATGTTCGTTCCTCTAGAATCGTAGAATATGGCTGTGTGATCCGCAGAGGAGAGGAGGACGGTCCACTCATCAACTTGGACCTCCGACTCCGAGAGGAGTGTAGGAATCAGTCAACTTTCCTGGATCCATTACAACCGTAGAGTCTAGCCGATTAATTCATTTCAATCATTTAAGTCGTAGTATTTTATACAGCACCTTCGCCTTAAATGAAATTATGCAAACTTCTGAAAGAAGAGTTTTTTCATACTTCTGAATTGTAATAATTGAATGTTTTAAGGAACCTTGGTTCCACATTTTTATTTGCAATAGGATGCTTAAACTACAGTTGAGAGGATGAAATTAAATTTTCACAATAACCTTTCAATAAAGGAAATTAAAAGAAACAAAAATTAATTGAAATGATTTTTGTTACTGCAGGAATATGAAACGCAGTAAGTGCTTAATTTTGTATGTATTCGGTTTGAATCATTAATATTGTGATGGGAGGGATTTGAATTTAAGTTAAATTTTATTGTTTATTTATTACGGCTTATTAAACTTTCAAAATATTACTTTAAATTTACAATTTAATTTCTGATAGTATAACTGTCAGTATTACTTCTAAATATAACATTTACCTTTAATAATATATACATATCAAAATCCAAAGAAAATTTCAGTCAGTAGGGCAAAATTCTCTTACAGGACGTTTAAGTAAGAAAATCGTGTAACAGATTATTACAAAAACTAGATTTTTGTCGGTCGGTGCTGTCTGCTGGACGGTCGTCGGCTGTGATGCGTAGATGTAATCGACCGAATACTCTGGTTCTGCAAAACTTTTCTCGCAATCAGACCAGATTACTATTTTGAATACTTGCATAGCAGTCTGTTTTTCTTCACCTGGCTGGTTGTACTTCAGAACAACTTCCTTTTTCTTCCTTGCTCCTCCTCGGACGTCTATGAAAATTGCAGGGTTGCCATTTCTGTTCCCCAATAATAATATGCCTTGTCCTTCCCTGCTCGAAAAACTGTCTTGTAGTAAGTCGTCTTCCATGAATTTTCTGTTACGGATCTGGGAGAGGAGTAAACAGGAAACTCATTGCTTGAATTCGGGTTACTCGAGATCTTTGTTTCCCAGTCTGCATTAACAATCGGATTTACCCTAAAGTTTCCTTTGTATGGATAGTTGAGAAATACTAAAATTAGAAATAAATTTTTGATGATCGTGAATTGCAGGCTATTTATTCTGCTCTCAAATGTTTTTCAGCAATGGGTCGAAGCCGTCGGCTTTCGAATTAAAGCTAAAAGAAAGCAAGGTATCGCCCTGATGTTGGCAAGTTTGCTTCACTAATTCTTCACATTGCGGGAGCAGATAAGACGGTAGTATATAGGTTATACTTGACATATTCGTTCCTTTTGTACCTACACCTCTTACGAAATTTGTGTCGATCAGCTTGTGACAAACTTCCACGCCAACGCCGTGCTCAAATTATATTTAAATTGCCCGAGGTAGGTGTCACCAAACTAGTCTTTTTCACGACGAGTTTGATTACTACAATAATTGAGCACATAAGGAAATATCAGTCAATGAAATTTATATCTTGTACATATATATATATATATATATATATATATATATATACATATTGTAGCGCAGTATAACCCTGCCCAATTTTAATTCCAATTTAAGGAATTTTAAATTAAATAAAAATTTCAGTAAGAACATGTCGCTGGCCAGGTAAAACGGGTTTTTCCCGGCGCCGAGCTTGTGGCTGTCTGCGTACTTATTATAACGGTAAGCTTGTTTTTGCTGAGGGAGCGTTCACCATCGGAAATTCCTAGGGACACTGATACCTGTGTCATCAAAAATCTCCCGCGCTTGACTGAGAACTCATGATGATTGGCAGGAAAACGTCACGTGAGATACCGTTACCCCTTGGGAGGGGGCATATACGGAGTGTACCTGCGAAGGTGAGCCCCGGGAAATGGACAGTATAAGTATGGTAAAACGTCGGACAAGTCGAGGAGCAAGCGGAGAAGTATAGTATAGATTGATTAGTTGAGGAAGCAGTGGAACAGGTGAGGTGAGACATCGACAAGTGGAGGAAGCAGAGAAGAGCATGGTTTGACAAGTCGAGGAAGCAGCAGCATGGTGTGAGACATTAGAGAAAGCAGAGAAGGGGTAAGGTGTTAACGACGAGGAAAAAGACGAAGGAAGAAGGCGGAAAAAGCTTTCTTCAATTCCGCCAGCTTTAGGTTTAACACGAACAACGAGAGAAAAAGGTCGTCTAGTCGCATGTTATCTGCACCGAGACGCACAGGCAAACGAAAGAGGTTCGTCCAGTGAACGGAAACTCTGCTGCACGTGATTACCCCGAGAGCTTTAAAATCATCCCCTTTAATCCCCTTATTTACTACGTATTTGTAATATTCGCGTAGGACCCCATTTAAAATTATTGTGGTTTTTATGTACATAAATGTATATATTATAACCTAAACTTAAATTCATGAAATAATGAATATAGTTCCCTCCTAATCATTTACAATTTTATATATTGTAACCGTGTAACAGTGCCTCACTTTGTAGGTAACAAATGTAAATAGTTTTATTCCAATTTCGTTTGTAAAGCTTCCAGACGCATTGTAGCGCTCGCGTCTGCAGCAAGAATACGTCCTTATGAGAAGACGATTGTTGTATTGTTGACGTTGTTGTTTTTGCTCACTCTGCGCCTGGGAGGGGTAGGAGAAGCAACTAGCTGCTGCTGCTGCTGCGAAGAAGGAATTATCCCGCCAGTTTCCAAATCGTTATCTTGAGGCAGTCAACATCTAAAGCGAGTGACACCCGACTGGTAACGTGTGAAATTCTCTTCAATTGGATACTTTCCTCCCTGGCGTAACAAACAGACTCTATGGCAAATTAATTACCGAAATTTGTATTTTAACTGTAAATTATGTCATTGAATCCTCTTCAAGGATAAGCCGGCATTAACACGGAGCTCCCTAGATGTAAATAGTTTTTAAGCTTAGATATATATAACTTTTGTTTTCCAAGACTGATCAAGTAAAGCTGCCGTGGTTATACTTACATTCACTTGTATTTGTGTTATTTAATTCAATAATCTGTATGATTCGGGAACAGGTGACGTCACTCCCCTGATCCATGCTCTCAGTCCTGAACCCGAGTGTGTTCCCATAATAAAATTTGTCCTACGTAAAGCGTAGGTGGCGCCCATATACAATTCCGGTAGGATTCTACATACCACGCCAACAAAAACGTCACTATATATATATATATATATATATATATATATATATATATATATTGCCGGTATTTCACATTTTGTAATTGTGGCAGGAAGATAATGAAATTTATTATTGAAAATATAAATTGTTAATGGCTGTACTACCCAGTTAAACCCTATTAGATTGCTAAAAATAGTTAGAATTTTGTATGCCATTGTTGCAGAAATAGCGTCAAAAATTCCCCATAGAGTATAGAAATTATTATAATCTATTCTGTTTACCATGAGTAACCAACGTTACGTTTCACTCCAATTATTATCGTAGCAAACGAATTTGCATACTTCTGTGGCATGATGATATTAGTTGTCACGTGTATCCGTGTAACCTTGCTTCTAGCCACTAGTTTCAGATTTCTGCCAAATTGTGTCATAAACTGAGCATCTATGGCTGTAATTTATTTTAAACGATTTTGGATTTTATTGGAGTGATATAGAAGATTCTTCATCAAATACAATGGCGATTTCCATTAACAATTAATTTGATGTTTCAAATAGTGTCTGGCCGCCTGCATGATCTAGTCACGGGCTCACATTACAGAGGAACCGCGTTCGATTCCTGGATAGAGCCTGAGTGTTTGTATGTGTTTTCAAGTACCCTTACTGAGCTTAACCGACACCGTAAACGAAAATTAGATACTCAAAGAGCAAGTAGCTAATGACCTCGTTGGTTGGTGCGACTATAAACTGAATTAAAAACAAAAAATAGTTGCTATAGTCATAATATAATTATTATATCTCAGGTTACAAGTCAGATCTTTACCTTTTACTGTGTATTTCTCCCTCAATGTTTAACGACATTTTTGTATGCATTGCATTATGACTGTATGTGACTGGAGTTTACACAAATGTATTATTTAATTAGTGAAATAAGCTTTCAGACATTCGTGACAACGAAATTATCCGAAAATCTGACATTTTCTAAGGTTCTGACGATAAGAATTTTAATCATAGGAAACTTCCTTTAGAGGGTTTCGTTCTTTTGAATAGGGCTTAGACTTGTATTGAATGAGCTCTAAAGGATAGTTCTTTCCCTGCTCAGATCAAAGCATCCATCGACTTCTGCAGAACTCAACTTCTGTCATTTCATTATTTAATAAATAATATAGTTTACCTTCAAAATAGTGAAGTGAATCTATTAAAAATATTTCTTAATACAATTTTTTTACTCATTAATCTTTAAAATATAATTTTTTCAGAATATAAATGTTGTAATATATAAAATATTATAAAATTTGAAACATTTGAAGTATTTCTTTAAATGTTTTACAATGTAGAACACCATCAAAGATAGAAAATAATTAAAATTATTATTTCTTAATACTTTAACTAAAAATTTCCGTAGACAGATGCGTCAGTAGACTCAAGCTATAAACCGTACAATTATTATTCTAAATATATATGTAGGAACATACTTTGGCGTCTATAAATATATGATTTATTATATATATCTCCACCATCGCCGTCACGAAAATTGGGAACAGACCTCTAATTATTATTCTACTTGACTTGGGTGTTTTTCAATTTTGTATGAGTCATAGATTTCAGAAAAGCATGTGCGAACTAGTAATTATGCATATATTTTCGTAAAACGACAAATAATTTAGACCACAGAACGAACATCTTTTGATTGGTGTGACGTAGAAGCACAGGCTCACGTTTCGCGCTCTTTGTAGACCGTGGCGTAGTGAATGACAAGCATAAGTAATCCGGGCGTTTGTGCGTTTTTTCGGAGTCACAAATCAGTAGCAGAGAAAGCAATGACTCGTAGTCTTCCATTAGGAAGTACAAAGAAGAGTTATGTGTGGTTTATCGTGCCAGTCTGCACAAATACTTCGCACTGAACACCAAACTATTCATTCATGTGCCGAACGATCCTTTAAGAACAAAAACGTGGTTGCAGGCATGCAGAAGAAGCGTTAATGATGTTACGGCTATGGTTTAATAATTAATAGTATAAGAATATTTTATTTAATTGTTTATTCTCCGAGTATTAAGAAGATTTACACGCGCGCACTCGCCGGCTGCTTAGCTGAAATTCTGCGTCAACATTACTCATTTGGCCTCAATATTAAAGCCATATCAGCGGTGACAACTTAACTTCTTTGATTTTACATAAATTTGCACTTTACTACATTATCTCATTCATACAAACATAACCACATACTTACACCTACAATGATATTTTACCAAATTCCACAGTCTGGGACGATCACTTTAATGTATCATTTATGTCTTATCATTTCTTGTTGCGTAATAAATATAAATGTCAATATTAGCGAGTGTGATTGATTGTTTTAGAAACTGTATAGACATTTTATTGTATTTCGAGATTTTATACCAGCCATGCTTCTTTCTTTCTTACTGTTTACTTAGAATGTGAAAGATTAGCAATTTGTATTTTTTTTACAACTGGAGGAGGACATGGAACACTGGATGAAATTTAAATTAGTAGGACGAACATTTATCAAGGAGAATGAGTTGGCCCATATTTTTTCATGTTAGCTTGATAGGAAGAGGGCAGCAGCTCCTAAATCAATAGCAACAGTGATTTTATTTTTAATTGATAAGAAAATCAGTTGACGTTGTCAAACTTCAGATACTATTAAGATTTAGAAAAATTAGAAGAAGTGAACCTGTTTCTATTTTATGTGAGTTTGCAATGTCAACTGGTAGAGCAGCAGAAATTTAAGAGAAAATGGCTCCCAAATGGGCCAGACTTTTAAAAGAACTAGTCATATGGTCAGAAAAGGAAAAAAATATTGGAATGGTTACCAAAAGAATTTTCGGCTACATACAATGATGTGTGGCAATAAGTGATTGTTTGGAAGAGGAAATTGAAAAACACCTTGATCTAGTGAAGCAGGCTTTGTCATAGTCAAAGTACAAATGTAACACTGTGAAGCATCTTGTTTCCATAACACCTGAAGGGCTAGTGAAAAATACTTTTTACAATGAAGCAATCTATAATTATACGTTCCTCAAGTGTAATGACTGGAAAGAAATCTTCTAAACAAGACATCAAGCTAAGTAAGCTAATAGCTAGCTTGAGAATCCACATCGAGTAACTTATAAGGAGGATGATAGAAATTAATATGTTGCAACCACATTCTTATGTAGATCACAATTTGGTACATTTATTGGATGATATTATCTTAATAGCAGCAGGATTAATTGCCAATTAATTAAAACTTAAATATTATATATATATACTAATTTAAGATTAAATAAGAAATAAATCATAAGCATTCAAGTTATTTACTTTAACATGCCTCTTCTATTGAAACCTGGCACATGTACATTCAAATGATGTAATTACGTGGATATTTTAAATACTACTTCTCTAAGGCATGATCATGAGATAGTATATTTTCCTCATCTTGCCTAAAATACAATTTTACACCAACTATGAAAGAGAATAAAATAGTCTCCTCAACAGTAGTATTGTTTTTGTAACATATGGCCACATCACTTGCCTTATTTCAATTGCAACATGATTATTCAAAGTGTTTTTTGTGCACACAGGAATAAAGTGAAAGACATTATTGGTCAAGACTTCAAAATGGATGTTCTGTATTGTCAACATGAACATGTATTGTTACTGAACCAAGCAACCTGGGATATTTATTTGACTACCAAATTTTTTCAACATTCTTCATCAAATGAAGTTGTGTTCCGTCGACTCAAAAGAAAACTCCCAATCGACCTCATACTTCCCACCTTACCATTATGCCCGCAGACCACATCCCCATATATCCTCCAATAATCAGTTCACCGCCTGTTAACCTTCACCCACCCATGTTGTATTCCTCTCAGGTACAAACAAAAAAAGCTAACACATCTACTAAAAGTAGGTGAATTAAATGTATTAACCTACCTCAATGTATTCATGTTAGTTATATACACTATTTTAATTTTTTATTCATTATTTTAATATTGTATATACTGGATCATTTATTGTACAAACTGATAATCTTTATGATAAATGTCTTATATATGAATAAAAAATGAACGTAATTGTTTTTGCTAGTCTCAAAATCAGAATAACAAACACAACATAGACATTGCAACATGCCTGTGAAGTGCATTTGTGTTTGTACCTGATCATCTTCCCACTTATAATAAGATTAACCCTTTTTCATCATTGATTGGGCATTTGCTTCCACAATCAAAGAAGCAACCAAAATAGCATCAACATTCGGTAGATTGTCAGATTGTTCTTTATGTCCTCCGTCATAATTGCACCTGAGATTAAGAAATGACTGCAGCTAACTTCACTGCAAGTGTTGTGACGTCACTCACGTCAGAGGTGTTTCCGAGCACTTTATAAAATTTCTTTATTTTAAGAACACAAAAGTACTATAATGCAGTTTTTCAAACTAATTTGATTCATTTATTGGATGATGTTATCATAATAGCAGCAGAATTAATAAATTTACATTGCCAATTAATTAAAACTTAAATATATATACATATATATATATGCTAATTTAAGATTAAATAAGAAATCAATCATAAGCATTCAAGTTATTTACCTTAACATTGATTTCCTACTGAATTTCAACATGCAATTTTTGTTTTTCTTGAAATTACAGGATCTATTTTCTCCTGCCCTAACTGATTTCATTCAAGAATCTGTATTTCAGTTTTAAGATCCTCATCAAGGGAATTGTGGTAAGTCTCTGATTCAGAATAATTGCTTGAGAGCTATCTGTTTTACTTAAATCTTGAAAATAATTTTTAAATTCCTTCACTGCAGATACTACAGCATAGGAAAAAAGTTTTCTGGGATGAAGTACCAACACCACACCATTCCTCCTTTGTGTGTGTACACTTGTTCCTAAAGTTTGGAGTAGTACACAGTACTTCTGCTGTAGTGTCTGGAATGGCTGCAACATTATCTTCAGGGGATAACACTGACCAGCCCTGTGAAAGAACTTCATCCACAAGTTGTTGCCTTAATCTTTTATTGACTGTTGCATTCAACATTCGAGTCTGTAGGAATAATAAAGTATTAAGGGTTCAGTTGGCAATTGAGTTGCCTTTCGTTAATGCAACAGGCAACACACATTTTTTTCTCATATTTTAATTACATTCTGCCTCTAGAATTGAATTTCTTGCACTTTAGTCTCTCAAAGTGTTATGGTTAATGGGCGTTACATGATATTTTACGTTGATTTCTGTTTCATATCTATAAATGTAACAAAGAAAAATGTTAGGATTGACAAACTATGAAAAAAATGGAATATTTCTTTGACAAGCAGCAGGGGGACGAGCTGTATTCTATCATAGTAGCCGAATACGTAAGCTGGATAAAATGCATATTGCGCGTTCCGTTCAGGAAGAGATTCTCAGTTTTTGTCACGACAAATGTGCAACGGTTAAGCATTATCTACTTCGTTTGTAAAAATTCATTTATGATTACTTATGGTTAAACTGTCATTAGTGTCACCTCTGTTCTTTTCTGTTATTAAAGAACGTTCCGAAATTTTAATAAATTATTTGCGTTATCTTCATAAAACATCGTTAAGGCATGGTTTAACAATAACTTACTACAGTAAATTTTTGCTCACGGTTAAGTAGTGATTATAAAAATATGGTACCTATATTGCATATAATAATATGTAAACTCAGCGATTCAGAAAAAAATTATTCTTAATAAAGAAAGGGAAACGACTGGAGCACGTTTCAAATGTTACGTGTAGTTATCTACTTATTTGTAGGTACTACACAGACGTTAGTCCAATTACGTAGATACCATACATATGTTACAATACAAGAATCTATAAGTATGAACATTCGTATACAACACTGAACATTTTATTACATAAAAAATTTTGGTTACATTAATTCTTTGCAAAGGAAATATGACATTTCAAATAGAGGTTAGTTACAAAAATAAAAAAAATAATTGACGAATAGGAATAGTTAAATAAAGAAATGGAAATTTAAAATATATTAAATAGGATTATTGAGATATTTTTTTAATATGAACAATGCGTTAATAAAACAATTTGTTAGGGTTATAGAGAAGAAACACAGTAATAGGTAGAAATCTTATCTGTAAAGTAAGGTTAAAAGTTATTATTTTGTTGCCTAGTATAAACTAAACTTCACAAACAGCACTTTGATCATGCAAGATGATAGAGAAATTCAAAATGTTATCTCGGGAAGAAATTCTCTGGCAGCTCTTCTCAGCGACTGGAAAGCTCGTGCAAATAAACAATCTTGATGTATACGTTGGACATACAAACAAAAGAGATATTTATGTATTCTTAGTTCATAGATTTGATTCGATAATAAAATAATTTCTATGAAATCGGAATGAAATAAATTAACTCGGTCGGTAATTGGATGCATAGGGCAGTCATTCGGTGCACTGGAGAATTTGAGGCGGTTACTGATTTAATATTTGCCTCATAAAGTAAGGACTGGCTGGTGTGTGTTAGTAAACGATGGTGCACGAAAATGTACGCTCGTTAACGTCTGGTTGAGTGTTTATTTATATTATATACTTCCCAAAGCTCGGCGTATGGCGTGCCTAAGCCGTAACACGCAGAGTCGATGTAATATAGAAATCTTAGTTGTTTTTTTTTAATTTCCTCTACTTCGTGAGTTTGTGTCGTGTAAAAAGGATCCCTGATTAACGATGCGTATTCTAGTATTGGTCTTACTAGAGATGAATAAAAATATAACAGGGTGGATGTGTTTATAAACAATTTGGAGTTTCTTACAATTAGTCCAATGACGTTGTACGCTCTTTGTGTTCATTTGTATACGTGATCGCAGAAAGTGAGTCTTTGATAGAGAATTACGCCGAGATCTTTAACCAAGTTTACACTAAGTGTAACAAGTCTTGTTAACAGATCATTTGCCATTTTGTAATTGAAATATTTTTTTTACGTAACAGGTATACGATACGCATTTTTTGTGTTACCATTCAACAATAATGTCCAGGTCTTGTTGAAGAGCTGCGCAGTCAGTATTCGAGTTTATCTTTATGAAATGCATAAAGAAGAACATTTGAATTTATTTGTTTGGTAATTCCGTTTATAAATAACGTGAATAACAGTGGTCCAAGATTCGAGCCTTGCGGTACACCCGATCCAGTAAAGAATATTTCAGAGTGGAAACCATTGTAACATACGTATTGTTGCCTAACTTGGAGGTTGGATCCTATAAACTTTATGAGCTTCTTAGAAAGACCAAACAAGTGTAATTTTATGATTATCTGCGTTGAAGGCTTTTTGAAATCAGTATAGAAACATCAAGTTGACCCCCAGTGTCTATGTTTACGTGAAGTAGTTCTATATAATTTATGAGATTAGTTACCGTAGATCTTCCTTTCATAAACCTGTTGTTTAATTGAATTTTGTGGCCTTACGTGCGAAGATAAATTAGTGTAAAATTTCTTCAAATCAATTGCGGGGGAAGAGAAAAGCAGAATTAGTCTGCAATTCGATATTTATGATCTACAGCCACTTTTGAATACAGAGTCACTTTCATTTGCTTCCATATGGTGGGGATATGATAGATTATAGATGTGAAGAAGAGGTTGAATGGGGAGATCTGTAAACCCTTTTATAACGTGCGGAGGAATTTTATGTGGTGCAGTAGCAGAGTAATCCTTTATTAAGGATTACTATGCTTGAGAAGTAAGCGATGTCCTACAGAGCTTCCCCTCTGGCTTCGGTGTAAATCGAATCCCAGATTTTGATCCAACTGTTTTTATTGTAAAATTTATTAATAGTTTTCGTTGATTTATGGACACTTGTTATTTACAAATCATATTTCATTATGAATTTATCCGAAATATCTGGTGGCATTAGATCTTACGTTTTTTCTGCATTCGTATTTCAATATTTGCCAAAATAAATATAGTAATTGATGAGAAAACGAAACCAACTCTATCCTATTTTCAAAGGTCAACCGACTTTGTAATAACCTCTGGTTAAGACACTCAAAGTTATCCCTCTTCGTGATGATGAGACTAGTGCAGTAATGGGCAAACTTTCTAAAGATGGGGCCACAGGAAATGAAAAAAAGCTTTAGACGGGCCAATGTGATTTAGAGCTGTAGTGTCGTGAAACGTTGTACTCTTTGTAGAATATTACAGTTTCGTTGCAGAAGAGACAAAGTGGTGTAGCGTATCGTTATATCTATTGGGATTTAATAAATATTTAAGAATTTACACTGTCAAATATGTATTTATTTTAAAAACACAATAATTGATTTACGAAAATTTGAAAAAAAATTCCAATCTAGCAAAATTTGCAAAAGTTCTCTACACTCAAGGTTTACCGTGTGTTTAATCGGCTATCGACGATTTCTGCTCAAATTGATCGTCACAGAACAATCTCACTGCTACCACGAACACTCAGGCTGCTACGGCACCAGAGACCCTCTTTCTTCATCATCAACCGCAGAATATCTGATCACCTAACCTCTCCCTGGATCAGTGATCGTCAAAAGGTTCAGATTGGTTCCTACTTATCCCACGCTTTTATGGGAGAACTAATCAGCAAAGCTTTATCCTCCTACGCCACGTAACCGTAGGGTGAGCGTGGACTGTTTTCCAAAAACCTTTGAACCGTTAAGCAAAGGAGAATGGGAAAATATTTCTTCGTACCTGAGACGCAGCGTATTCCATTGTCTATGGTTTATTTTTAAACCGAGAAATGATATAAGCCAGGCGCACGTGTCTACCTGCTGCGCGTTCCTATCTCCCAAATTTATGAATTATTATTCCATGCAATCATAGGTGTTTTATCCATAAAAACTATGAAACAGTACTTCCAACTCCATTCATATTTGAAAACATGGCAATAAGAACCAAATTTACGTTTCTTAGAACACATCTTAGGGATAATTTTTTTACAATACGTAGTGTAAAACTAGAAAACCAACGACGCTAAAACAGGTCTGAATCTGATATCTAGCCACTGTGGAGGGCGTAGCTACTGCGAGGAAGCTCCGTTGCCAATTTTACTCTTCGCTAAAAAGTTGCCAGCAGTCAGAGCCTCTCACTCTCAACATAACATTCCAATATCTAGGTTAAGTCAATAAATGTGTATGTCGTCGCTGATGCAAAACGAAAGAGAGAAAGAAAGAGGAAAATAATTATTTTTCTTACAGCCTGTATTCTTTTTTATTCGTCAGTTTAGGAATAATGTCCCGCGGGCTAGATAGAACATTTCAGGGGGCCGCATCTGGCCCGCGGGCCGTAGTTTGCCCATCACTGGACTAGTGCATACATAAATTCTGTAAATTTGTTTAGATATTAGTGATTAGTTCTGTTCCACCAGTTCTGTGACATCAAGAAATAATGCCACATTTTATCACATGCAGTTGTGGCTGAGTTGTATAGTGCTCTACTACGCGAATGTGGATTCGGGTTCGAGTCCCACTCGACGCAAAAGTTTTTATTTATATACTCCGTTTAACTTTCATTTCTAGTACTTTCTGTTTCGAGAATGTTCTGTTTCTGGAATATTCAATGCATGTATTAATTGTACTGAACCCCGAAAAGGAGTCAGTACGAGCCTATTATTGCACTTCGTGCTAAATAAACGTCTACAACTTTTAGCAGTGTGTGTTACTGTACTTCACGATCCTTCAGAAACGTGATACCTTAAAAGCAGAAAACACCAGAGGACCTTCATTACTACAGTTTTTGGTTGATTTAAAAATTTGGCACCAAATTCAAATTATTGACCTCGCGAGTAAGGTTTGAGGGCAAATATTAACCACGAATAAAATTTGGGGGTACCACAAGTACAGCCCGAGACTGAGATGGGAGGGTGTATCAGTATTGTATAACTCACAGACATGCTACGTTGGTCAAAATGATTTGACGGCCTCAACAAATTGTTTTGAGGTGTTTTAACATAAAATAAAAGCCAAAGTATATAATTTTGTACGCATTGTTTTAGTATTTTACTATCAAACAAATGTTTTGTATGCATCTGATTTTGTTCCCACATTTCTGTGTCCAGTTTACAGGATAGGGAGGATTTAAACGTTAATACTTTTTTTTTAATTATTTTGAGACTTCAGAAATTAAGACCCAAGAAATAAATTTAAAACATGTTATAAATATTTATACGAAATCGTCAATCGACTAATATATTCAAGCTATTCAATTTATCAACTGTGGATTAGAAAAATCTAAGGTGAATATATATAAATAAATTATAAAATAAACAAAAATTATTAAATATATTGATATTAATGTAGTGATACAAAAGTTGATAATGATAAATGTTTTGGGTCATAAAAATATCTTTTCAGAAAAATTTTAACGGGACGAGACATTGTTAACTTTGGTTCCCTCGCAATGAAAATGATAAGAATGAAAGTAATTGTGAGTTGGAGTGAAACTAAGAACAATGGTTTGACTAAGGGAGAATGTAACGGCCATTCGGAGATCAGGCAAAAAGTTTAACTTGACAGAGGTACCCGTGTAAGTAATTTTATCGGACGCAGTTTGCTTATCGGCCGACTGAAAGCTAGGCTAAATATCTGATAAACTAAAATTCAAAGAGAATTAATAAAGAAATTAACGACTTATTCAGTAAAATCATGTTACTCACTTTTACAATTAATAACATTTATTTACGACTGCTTTATTAAAAGTAGTGTTACCTCGTTGCCCTCCTAATGATTTCATTAAAGTAAATAGATGACTTCCACCGCAATAAAATATGCTTCTTCACTGATACCCAAATGACGACTGATTTAATTATTGGCACGTGCTGAAGTTGTAAACTAAAGACAATAATGATGCGGCAAGCAAGAAATTAACCCTTCCGAAGAGATTTCTATGACCGAAATCGACTACGTATACGTTTGAGCACTTTATGCGTTTTATATAATTAGACATGAAGTTAGCCAATGTTATTACAGATTTCAGACGGTAAGTAATTTGAATACAGAGAGAGCGATTTTTATTCGTGTATAAACAATAAGGAATATAATTCACCGTTGTTACTTTTGATTATCGCTTATGATAATAGAAAAAAAAGATATTGGCCAAGTTTGTCTGTGAAGGAAGGAAGGAAGGGCAGGCAGGCTTATACTTTAGCTGATTGCGCGGTGGCTTATCTGTAGGTTGCTTGTTGTGCCTTTGTCCATTACATAGACGCCATACTGTATTCCACTTGAGCTGTGTGTGCTCATAATCTCCCACAGCTAACATACTGCACTAAAGCGAAAAGCAGGCATTATAGAAATTAAACGACCGAGTGCGCCAAAGAGAAGCACAAACTTTTAACTCACACAGTAAATACTTTGCGGTTTGGAAAATTGCTAGTATTGTCACTGAAGATATGCCTTGAGTTATCAGCCTGCCTCCCCATCCCCATACTAGTTAATTGGTCGATTAATATTTTGTTCTGACAAGAAATTTCTTATCTGCTAAATAAAAAAAGGGTTCTGATCTAAATGTACAAATAAAACAAAGGACCTAATATAGAGATCTGGTCATTACTAACTCATTAATGTTTCGAAAATCGACCGTGTTACATATGTTATTAACCATAAGAATTAGGAGCGACTAGAAATATAATTTATTTGGAGTTAATAAGGTGAATTAAGGACTCAAACTTTTCTTTCTTAAAAATTTTCATTCGATAGACGCCTTCATTTTTATTATAATCTTACATAGCGCATTTTAATAGGTTTGAGTTGTAAGGACAATCCAGTAACGGAAGAAATACGCATATATACACATATTTCAAAAATAGTAATCGAATTTAACCAATTTTATCCCGATGTGATTGAACACTGCAGTATTGAAAAGAGGAAACTGTCGAGGTTTGACGTGTTTTTCAAATGACGATGGATCTGCAGTACTGGAAAAAATGATTAAGCCTTACATGACTGGCGTGCAAGGTGACAGGCCTTCACTGCATGTGACTCTACTTCCAGTGTAGCAACAACCGTGGAAGCAGTAATTCAAGACATGCCCGCTAGAGCGTGGGACTGAATACCGGGGCATAAGCAGCAGCTATATAAAAAACTTTCTTATATCATTTAATACGAAATTAACGTCAATAAAATGTGTTAATTCATAATACGTACATGTAAAAAATGAAAATTCAGAAAGATCAGGAAGGCGACTGTTTTCTCAAAGGACACCGACGTCTATTCAGCCATAATTAACGTAGCTGATTGTGCGTCAACTAACTCTACCTAGTCAGCGACAAAGGCTCAAAACATTCCTGATTGCCAGTGGTAAAGTACCAGCAAGTCACGCAGAGTGGTCTCCCGCAACGATTATTAATTATAAACATTATCAACAATGTATTTGAGCGCACTATTCCCTCATTGTGAATTCGTTAGATATTCTGGTAGATAATATTTTTTGTTGCTGTTCATTAAATTATACACTTTTAACCGACTTAATATTTAATTCTATCTTTCCCTATTTTATTAAGATAATAAGAATATTTCTCAATTGAAGTACATTACAGTCCTCAATACTTTAGTTTGTTACTCAGCCCGTCGGTGGTTATTGAGTAGCCATAGAACGACGATCTGAAACGGCAAAACATCTGGGAAAAGTCAAATTCGTTTTAAATCCCCTCTGTCTTATTATCACCCTGAACTTTCGTTATAGTCAGAATCCGGTTATTTCACACTGTTTGCTTTCATTGTGGTCGTCAAAATAAAGATCTGATTAATAATGTATTTCGGCTACGGAGGTTTCACATCATCTTTATCACCGTTGCGCTATTTCATCCCAATCACATCCCTCTATATCAATCATCCTGGTCTCTTCGCCTTCACTATTTTCATGCATCTGCTGTATACCGTAGTTGATAGTTTCTGTAGTTTCACACGTAAAATAATTTGACAGTTTAACAATATTGATCGATTGTATGATGAATGAAGAAAGATGATTGAAAGTGCGATGGTTTCGTTCCCTTTATGAAGACAAGACCTGACTTCTGGTCCTCCTGGAACTTATTCACGTTTTGGTGTCAGTCTGCAAACGCACTCTTAAAAAGTTGAATATTAATAAAGTGAGTGTATAGATTTGGTAGGGCTGTTGGCTTCCATTGTTAACACGCTTCTTGGCGCTGCTATTGTTGGATTATGACGCTCGTCGTACCACAAAGGATACACTTGAGACACATCACGTATCATTGTATGACTTCCACCGCAATAAAATATGCTTCTTCACTGATACCCAAATGACGGCTGATTTAATTATTGGCACGTGCTGAAGTTGTAAACTAAAGACAATAATGATGCGGCAAGCAAGAAATTAACCCTTCCGAAGAGATTTCTATGACCGAAATCGACTACGTATACGTTTGAGCACTTTATGCGTTTTATATAATTAGACATGAAGTTAGCCAATGTTATTACAGATTTCAGACGGTAAGTAATTTGAATACAGAGAGAACGATTTTTATTCGTGTATAAACAATAAGGAATATAATTCACCGTTGTTACTTTTGATTATCGCTTATGATAATAGAAAAAAAAGATATTGGCCAAGTTTGTCTGTGAAGGAAGGAAGGGCAGGCAAGACACATCATTGTATGTGCGCAAGCAAAACGTGAAGGATTCTTATATATATTTGGTCTCAATAATGCTTCAGATCAAATAACGTTTTCACCTTGCTTGTAATTAATTATTCACTAGCATACATAAACAATACAAAACCTATATTTTGTGGTGAAATTAGGTATATAGTTATTATAAGTGTGAGGGCGTATGTTAGGGTGAAACTGCCAATGTAGTACGTGATTTAGGATGAAATGTCTAGGAAACGTATTTTACGCGTACGTGATGCAAACTAAACAAATCAATCCCATCATCTACTTAGTCACGATATTTATTACGAACCTCCAAGAAAAATAAATGTGATGACGGGCTGCATGGATAAGATGTTTGGTGGCGGGATGTGTGCGTATGGCATCGGGACGTTTCAAGTCGGATAATTTTAGAGCAGATTGGGACTGAAGCTGGGGGACCGGTTAGCTAACTCCATTTCCTTATCTCCATTCATAATTAGAGATGGGGCCAGCTTAGAGACACAGCTTGGGCATGGATTCGTGGTAATATACATAATAGCAGCAGAACAGGTGTGGGGTTTTCTTGTATATCCACAATCGTCAAACGGTTAAAAAAAACTCCATACAGTAGATTTAACTCTGAGTAAAAATCAAATTATATCGTAAGTAAGCCGAAGCGAAGATATTGTGGGGAGTAATAGGTAATATGCTCCATGACTATCGAATCTGCAGAGAGAATTTCTATGGTGGTGTTTGCGCAGGCTGTGTGGAGGGCGAGAGAACATACAGTAGCTAGCCTCGGGCTTGCTACTTCTGCAAACATAGTGCCCAATTAGTTAAGGAGATGGCCACTAGGTGTCCACGAAATTCCCGGAATACTAAGACCGTCCACGAAATTGTTCAGCTCAACTCCAAAGCGACATCAGTCATTTACATTATAATGAATTATTGACAAACGGAAGAAATAAGCATTTATTCGGCGAAAATAAAATGCAACAGTTGTTACTTCATTCATTAATTACGTGATTTGGTTTTGAAATTTTATGACTGTTGCTAAGCCAAATTATTGAAAACTTTCATGGGGTATACCACTGTCTGAGTAAGAAAATATAAGAAAGCAAAGTAGTATGTAGTACAATTAACAATTAGAAAATTGAACACAAAAGACAAAAACATGAAATTCAGTTTCACTGAAATCAAAGTTCTCCAAGTTTCATCTAAACAACATTAATATAGTCCATAAAATTAAAATCCCTAAAGTGTAAGCCCTCAATTTTACTAAGAGGTTGGCTGCCGACTACTCACATCTGCTACGCCCACAAGTCCGACCAGAGTATTTGGTTCAGCTTCATTTTACAAAGCATTACGTTTACTGAGCCCATGTCGCAGGCGGTTCCATGTTGTTTTTCGAAATATCCTGGACCTTCTAGTCTAAGTAAAAGAACGTGGATGACAGTGATAAACGGGTGTATAATAAAACAAAGAGTACTTCAATGTTTAGAGGACAGAAGGGATAACGAATATTTGCCAGAATCCGAAGATGAATAATAATAAGAAAGTGATTGAGACACACGTTATCAAGACCATTTGTTAGGAAATGTTGCGATTATGTGAATAGTTCAGCTCCGACTAATGTCCATATGATTTTCCAGTGGATACGTACATTGAAACAATTGATATTCAAGAAAAATGAGGATATCTTGGTGCCGGTTCCGGGCAGAGACAAAGCTATAAACTTCTTCAACCTTATAATTGACGACGGTTTTCTAGAGCACATTGGAAAAACTCTGCTATGGATTGCTGATCATAAGGTGAATATTGCAGTGAAACATCTACCAAGTAAATTACCACAAACTAGAAGCACCTAAGAGTTGCAGAGTTCTGCTGTTTCAGCTTACACGAATAAATGATTACTGGAAAAGTATACAATGTACCAGTTTTTAGAGAATAAATGTCGGGAAATGTGTTCCTTCTCATCTTGAGTACAGAACCTGATCAATTGGTGATCATAAGATGAATATGGCGGAACTGGCCATACAACTACTACAACAGTGCTCACTATGTCGGCTTTAGCCACACGATGAGGTGAACGTACAACTGGAATATTTGAGTCCAACAATTGATACAAAAAACCTTAACATTAACTAATATCAATATTATAAAAAATAAATTACATTATTTGACTTAACATTGTAAATAAAACGCTAAGTGTGGCCAAAGTCAGCAATGTAAAAATTTAATTAGAATACGTTCGGTCCTCCAATTTTAGGGACAACCTCAGTTATTTAAATTGAATAATACAATAAGTTTTTGTTGCTACTGCAAAGTCCGAGGCCTGAGTGATATTTTGAGCAAAAGAACTTTTCTTATTATTTTCTTTAAATAATTTCGGGGGTCCCTAAATTTGATGGACGAAACGTATTCTAATTTCAATGTTGTATATTACCTTTTCCCCTATTTAAGTGTGTAATTTCAAACAAAACAGCAATTTTGTATGAAAAAAGTATTAATAAAGCTCATTATTTTATAAACTTCTAGTGCACAAAAATATTAGAGTGGTCGAAAAAAAATTATATATTGTTTAACGGTCCATAACTACCAAACCAATTGACGGAAACGTCTCATTTTTTGTGAAAGTGTAGCTTAAAGTCCAACTTACAGATATTACTGTAGGTGTTGGAAATGTTCACCATTAACATTGGACCACTCTGTATATAAATTATTAACATATACGTAATGAAAACATAATTGTCAAAGCACAAATCACCGATACGAATATATTAACTAAACTTGATTGAACTGACTTGACTGGGTTGGAGGAATCGTGTGGCAATTGCTTCCGAGTGAAGAGAAAACGCCTTTGACTCGGGTCCAAAGACCGACAACAACCCGAACGTGTTGGACGCTCGTCGGAGTTCCTAGCATCGTGTGGCTTTAGCTACAAAGCTGCTAGGAAACGACACTATTGTACAGGCACACTTAGAAGGGACCGTCAGCACATCCCACAAGAACTCATGAAGGCGAAATTAAAACGAGGAGAAAACGAATCCATATTGAAAAACGAAAGGATAAATAAAATAAATTGAAAACCTAAAGCCATTTCAATTTCTTAGAACAAGACGGTGTAACAAACATTTATTCATGTTTTAGAAATGTGTTCGTTAAATGAATACTATTTAATGATTCGTTGATACATATTTTCATACTATTTATATATCAGGTATTCTGGTGGTCATCGTCTTCGTTTTTACTACTTTTTATTATTATTATTACTTAGCTGCTATTGAGCATTTGCCCGTTGGCAGCTGTATACAAAGAAAACACAAATACAATTACAAAAAGTTTACACTAGGGAAGAATTTTGAAGTGTAGTTTTTTATCTGAAAAAGAAAAGAAAGGAGTCACAAAAATCACTTCACTGCACTTCACTATTAGCACTTCACTGATTCTAAAAAATTACTACTCACTTAAATTTCCTTAGCCTATTCCTGAACTGATTTACGCTACCCGGAAAAGTCGTCAGTATTTCTGCAGGCAAGGAATTACAATCGCGTATTGACCTATTTGTAAATGAAAATTTTCCTACGTCTGTACGTTGCCCTTTTTCTTTAATTTTGAACGTGTGGTCATTTTTAGAGATATAATTCGGCGCTGGATGGATTGTTATTTCTTTCCAGGCCCTGTGGTTCACCCTTATAAGGTTTTATATTGCGCACAACCTAGCATGTTTCCTTCTATTACTGAGACCTTCTAAATTCTCGTTAGGATTGTTCGCGAATCACCTGACCCCCAAACTTTTTTTCAGCCCGTTTTTGTATTTTTTCCAACGCTGGAGTGTGTTCATTTCAATATGGATCCCAGCACGTTACCCCATATTCTAAAATTGGCCTGACCAGCGTTTTGTAAGCAGAAATTTTGGTTTTTCTCGTGCTTTTCCTCAAGACCCTGTTTACAAAGTGAAGCAGCAGCAGCGCCTTTACCTCGCTCACCTCATTAACCCAATTTAAATCTTTACTAATCGTGATCCCAAGATATTTACAGTTATTTGACTCCGTTACAACTTCGTTCCCCATTTTATATCTAGTGGGAGGGATAATTCTCTTTTTTGTAAAAACGACTGTTTTACTCTTCGTTGCATTTATTTGCATTTTATTTCTAACTGACCATTGGTAAACTTTGTCCAAATCAGTCTGCAGAATCTGTGCATCCTCGACGTTTACGATTTCCCTATAAACCATACAATCTTCGGCAAAAAGTTTGATCTGTGATTTTATACCGATTGTTAAGTCATTTATGAATGCACTGAACATGATGACACTTCTTTGCGGGACCCTGACGTGATTTTCACCGAATCGGACAATTTGTCATTCACTCGAACTCTGAGTGGACGATATTTTAAAAATTCCCGAATGCACTTCAGTACCCAAAAATCTATACCAGTATTTTTCAACTTACTTAATAATAGACGTCGATGGCTTTAGAAAAATCAATAATTCTAGCGTCTATTCTCCAGGCTCCGTGATCAGATCTTGGCAGACAGTTACCAGTTGCTAGATGTCAGTTGCTCTCGCAAGCAAGAGAATCCAGGTGTGAAGCCAGGTTGACCATAGTAAATCCACCCCCTTTCGTCCCAGTGCTTACGCAAATATTCAGCTATCAAGCGTTCAAATTGCTTGCATATGACAGATGTGAGGCCTGTAATTACTAGTTTCCGATCGCGCACCTCATTTAAATATGGAAACTACAATCGCCTTTCTCCAATCGTCTGGAATATCAGAATTGTTAATAGATATTTCAAATAGCCGTAAGAGGCACGTAATCATGGCTTCCCTTCTAATTTTAGCACTTCTCCCGAAATCCCATCCGGGCCAAATGACCAATATACCTTAAGTTTTCTAAAATTTTTTCGTAAGTTCCTAGAATTCAGATGTAGATCGGCAGTTTTCCCAAGTGGGTAAATCCATATTTTCCCCGAATACCGTGGCAAAGTAGTTAGCAAATCTGTTGGCTATAATTGCTTCGTCTAGTTCTAGTGTATTTCCTACTCCTTTTAGTGGCGGAACAGCGCTCTTATTACTCTTGCGCCTTCGAATATACTTATAGAATTTTCCCCATCCATTAACTCCCCTTTCAAACAGGTTTATTAAATAAAATTCTTGGACAGTTTTCTTGGCTTCGACTAACGTTTTGTTATGATGAAGAAGTTTGTTCCTGTGATAGATATTTACTTTCCTTTTATTGTACGCTTTTCGCACTTCTACTTTCAGTTTCCTAATTTCAGGATTGTAGTATTCCGGGTCAGCGTTTTCCTTTAGATGTTTAAGTGGAACATAGTACCTTATTCCTTCGCTAATTATTGTTTTAAATGTTTCCCAACAGTTGTCAACAGTTTCTCCAGAGCCAGCCCACTCAGCGTATTTTTCTTGTAAGTAATTTCGAAACCCTTCATCATCTGCCTTCTGGAACTGAAATACCTTTTTTCCTTGTTTTTCCTGCTCGTTGACCTCTACTAATACCTCCAATGTCACTGCATGGGAGTCATATCTCTGCATGCATCAAGTAATGACCCCAATCTAGTTGGTTTTAATGTCGTTTGCAAAAACCCCATATCCCAAACAAAGGAATTTATTATCATCTGAGCATCGTTATTATTTCCCAAGTTCCCTTTCCAATGGACAAATGCCAGATTGAAATCCCCTCCCACGACAACAATCTCGTTTTCTACCACTGAATTTGCTATTACATTTCGCAATTTAATGAGACCGTGAAGACCGTTATTTGGAGGTCTGTAAGATCCAAAAACCCACAGAGATTTTCCCGGGCAACTGACTGGTATTTCGACTGCTATTATTTCATATTCATCATATACCAAAGTTTCCCTACTTGCTATATTTTGTTTGACGCATATGAATACTCCACCTCCCCTACCAACTCTATCCCGTCTAAACGTTACGTAGTCCTGCTTAAAAATTTTAGCGCTCCGTATTTCACTAGAAAGCCATGATTCCGTTCCTATTATAACGTCCGGATTGTGCAAATCGATAAGATTCCAGAATTCAACTGTTTCGTTTACTATACTTGTACAATTTAGCTGCAGAATTAGTAACGATCGTCTTCACCGTTGACGCTGACGTGGTTGACGTCCCCACTCTGGAGAAAAGGCTGCCCAAACTTGTCGCTCCTCTCCGGTTCAGATGAACGCCGTCCCTACCGAAGTCTCCGTCTTGTAGCCAGGAATTCGACAGGAAGTAATCAGAGAACTGTTAACCACACGCGATGACGTACTCTTGTCCTCTTGGTAAAAAGAGGATTTGAATGCTAACAAAAATTGAAAACTAAACACCAAGGAAACAAAGAAAGTGAGTACTGAAACCAAAAGAGGGCGTAGAAAATAATGAAAAACCTGCAGGGAACACAAAATAAGGAAACAGACAACGTTTGAATACAATGTCCTTAAAAACCTGATTCTGGTGTAAATAGCATGGAGGACTTTCATAAGAAACTGTGGTTTTTGTTATTATTTCTTATATTTTGTGCTTTGAGCAAACTTATTCATGATGTATTGAAATTGTATAGTTATATAGGGGAAAACAAAATATGTTTTTATTTTATATAGATTTAACTTGTTGCCAGTCTAGTTTCTTCGTGCCTAATGTAAAAAAGTTATATGCAAATTGTGGTATGTTTCATTCGTTAAACATCTAAAATGTACAAACGCTCCGATAATAACTTGAAAATATTACAATTTTCATGTTCTGCATCATAAATAAATTCAAAAAAGTAATGGAACATAAACGGCATCAGATAATAAATATGGCCGGCAGTCAACCTGTTAAAACACTAGACTGAAAAAATTACTATATCATCCCAATCTGTTTTAGCTTGTTCTTCCTTTCTACAATTTTTTGTAGTTTATCCAAATTCTGAAACAACATCAAAACTCCATCATTTACAGATGTAGTGATACACTTCTCGGTATCGATTGGCTTAATACATTGTGTAGTTTACAAATTCAGTGTTCCATGCTTGACTTCGTGCCGTGGTGTGAGGATTCAACTTAAAGATATTCAAGGCAGCGGAAACAAAGACAAAACCGTCAGTCCCGTGAGATAAGATCAAATTTATTCACCTCATTTACAATGCCATTTATAACTCCTATCAGTCCATTAATATTATAAAGAATACTCTTTATAGGGTGCTGCATTGTATTATCCTATAACATCCAATTTTAAGAAATTAAATAAATGACTACACTTATTTTTCAATGTAACTTTGGGTCGAGTTTTACCGCTGTTTATTTAACAACAAATCGATTTAAACAGTTTGTAAAATCTAGTAAATTCAAACACACGAATATATATATATAGGAATATTAAAAATTTCCGAATAAATATGAATATTAATCCGTAATACATTGTGTGATGTCAGGCCTTGTAGGTAGATGACTCCTAATTTAGTACAAGATTCAACTTATCGAGAATAAGAACTGGACTAACAAAAATGACTCATCTTTACACGATAACAAAAGACTCCCCCACCGATTTATGATCAGCGCTATATTCAGATTTCAGTTGAACACCTGTTAAAGAACTGTCCGAAATTTGACGATAAGAGGAACGAAACTTTAAAAGAAAATGATTTCAACGAGTTTGTGAAAGGGAAAAATGCACACAATTTAATATAGTCCTTCTCCATGCTTCACAACTGGCCTCCTAAACACGTCGCATTTTATGAAGAAAAGGAATTTATTTACCAACACTTTACTTGAATAAATATTATTAGATTTGATTTATTAGTTCCATTAGTCCGCAGCTGAAGAAATAGTCAAATTGATATTAATTACAAATGTGAGTAGAATAACATACGTAAATAAAATAGATATTTAGGACTATTTATAATGAGTAATATAAAGAATTAGAAACTTAAATATTTGAAAATACGTGAAATAGGATTACAGAGAAAGTAACGTCAGTGATTTAAGCAATACTATATACGTAAATAAATGAGAATATGTTAGCGGTAGAGCACATTAAAAAAGAAGCATTACAGGAATAAGAAGGCTTAAAACGTAATGTAAGGATAAAAACTATTACGTGTAATTTAAACTTCAGTTCAGAATTGTCACCAAATTTCGTAAATAAGACTGCATAGAGAACATGAACAAAACATTGTCACTAAAAGCTCTTTTCAGCGACAGCAAATGCCATCCAATGGACATGAAGTACAAATTGTGAAGTATCAGTTTAAATTTATAATAATATTCCATAAAAAAGCAGCATTTCCTATGGAACAAATATGCGTTATAGACCAGGCTTTCCCAAACTTTTTCTGCAATGCTGCAATGGATTACTTCCCAAAATCAGAGAGTTTAACGGAACCCTTGGCTTATATTTTTTAATTGTGTTATTCCTACTTGTAAAAAATAATAAAATAATTATTATTCAGTAATTATTTGTAAATATAAAACTGTAATATAATATAAACATAAAAATATGAATAAATAAAACACTTAATGACTTTGGATCCTTGAATGGTATATCTTGTTGATATAAGGCATAATGTTTGTATGTTGAATAAAATATGCGGTGCAGCGTCGAGCCTGCTTCTGCACTTTGACTTCATTGCACAATAATAAGCATAAATAGGTTATAGTAAACCGAACTGATACAATAATAACTGGTTGAAATGTTCACGGTTTTTAAAAGAACACAACGTTCTTCATATAGCCTGAAGGCGGCAGAACCAGACCCGGTTGGTTAACCGTGAACATTTCAACCCAATAATTCACCGGGAAAGTCTACTGGTCTTTGAAATATTGGGCTACACTTCTGACAAACTCGCCAAGACATATTTGTATTTTTGTTTCCACTGATTAAATCAATTAGATTTTCATAGTAACTTGCACTAAAGCTACTGGTTCAGCTGACACGGAAAATGGAATATTGTAAAAGAGTTGATCTCAAGTTACGTAAGTGTTCTAAATACATTTTGAAAACTTCATCATCTACTTTAAAATTAATTAATTCAAACATTCATGTAAGACAGGAAAACAAAATCATTAGATTATACTGATGAAATACAAAATTGTAATTTTTATCAAAAGATGCAATTTTATGCCTGGCATTAAAAAATTTAACACCTATTTCTTGTAGTTTGTAAAAATATCTGTCATATGGACCATAAAGGATTTGTTAAAACTTGAACAATATATTGTCCTGAATTTTGTTGTGTTAGCAGGAAGCCTAACAACTCAGTTTGAAATTCAAAAACTCTTAATAGTACTTTTCGTCTCACTTCAATATTGTGCTCACTACTCATTTCATCGCACAAAATTTTATTTAATCTGTATTGAAGTGTTTTTGATTTTACATAGTTTATCACTTTCACGGCTTCATTCATAACATTTGTCAAAATTGTGGAAATGCTTTGTCACATGTGTTTATTCTACAAACAATACCCGAACCTTATTCGCTCCACTTGCTTTGTTTTGCTGCTTTGTGTTCTTACCTAACAAGACTAAATTAATTTGTCTCTAAAAAAGGGAAAATTAACACCTTAAATGTTAAATAAACATTTCTTGGGTTTACACCCGGGTTAAATGGCGTACTGTCAACTGAAAGTGGGAACGATGGTAGAGTACGCCATCGAAACGTCGTGGCCTGGACTCCATTTATCCCGAGTGAAAAAACAAGAATTGTAAATTCAGAATATACACCGGGAAAACCTTCCATCTTTAATACCTTAAATGTTGTTGTTGTGGTATTCAGTCCGAAGACTGGTCTGATGCAACCCTCCATGCTAACCTATCTTGCACAAGCCTATTCATTTCCTTATAACGAGCACAACCAACATCCTCACAAATCTGCTTAGCGGATTCCACCGTAGGCCTCCCTCTCCTGTTCTTACCCCACACACGTCCCTCTAATGCTAATTTTACATGATCGTCGTGTCTTACAACGTGGCCTATTAATCTATCCCTTCAACGTCTTCCATATTGTTCGTTTTTCCCCTATTCTGCTTAGAACTTCCTCGTTTATGATTCTATCCACTCATCTGATTTTCAGCATTCGCCTATAGCACCACATTTCAAAGGCTTCTATTCTTTTCCTTTCCCCAACTCCTATCGTCCACGTTTCGCACCGATATAACGCCAAGCTCATACGAACGTTTTAGTAACGATTTCCTAATATTCACACTTATATTACCCGTAAGTAAATCCCTCTTTTTCGCGAGTCTTCCTTGCCTGTGCTATCCTACTCTAGTTATTACGCTTCCCAAGTAGCACAATTCCTTAACTTCCGTCAAAATATCCCTTCCCAATCTAACAGCTTTTGTTAGTTCACTGTTTCCCATACTACACTCCATTACCTTGGTTTTGCCTCTATTAATCCTCATATTGAACTCTTTCTCCAGGACTACGTTCATGCCATTTATTATGGTTTCCAAGTCTTCTGATTCTCTTAATACTATGTCAAAACCTTCCGAAATACGTAAATGGATGCTTTTGTGACCATATATTTTTGTTGGCAAAAAAAAATTGAAGTATATTTAGCGGAAGACTGAAATTTTCCTGCGACTGACCGATTCAGAATAGCTGCATTAGAAAATCTGAGTGGTTGCAATTATGTGCTCTTCCACGAACAAAGGCGTATAACGTTGGTTTATTTGCTGGCCACAGCTACTAATTGTCAAGTTAAATAATATATTATCTGTTTAACTCTGGGCTATGGCAATCTCTATCCCACTTGTACAGTTTATTGAACACGTCAACACTTGTTCATTGTTACCCATGTTCCCTATTGTAGAAGGAATCAAGGAACAGGGTTTCTTTGTTTCGTAACGATGTGGAATTGGTTTCGCAACATGTTAGAAACAAGGAAAAGTGTGAGAAGTAATTCCTCTTTCTGTCGTCAAATGCAAACGGAGTCTTACGAACTGAAGTGGTATTATAACAGGATATTACAATCCATAGTATAGATAGAATAACTCGAAACGTTTTGCGGAACACTAAGAGTTCCGTGGTACACAATTTGGGAAACCCGGCGTTAGACCAGAAATTAACAGAAATACGCGCCGTAACAGAGTTTAGTCTTTCCTTACGAATAGGTTGTCACTGCATACTCTTTCGATTTCTACGAGGAAGACAATTCCTGCATAATGTTCAGTTATTTCAAAAATCGAGAGCTGTAAAGCCGCGAGATTGTTGGTATTATATCATGGAATTCCACGTTGCTAACAAATGACTAACATTACGTTTTATGAATTTGAGACTTTCCGCAATGTATGTACTAGGTAACGTTATAGTTCCAAGAGCTTTGACAAGAGGTTCACAACTTGTCACGTGGTATTCGCATTGCACGGATCTGTAATTAAAAAACTCCCTCAGAGCGAGAAGAAAGTTCCCAGCCGTTTCCCACGTTCCACGTGCTTTAATGGATATATGCATCATTTAAAGTATAAACATGTTTCACTAATAATGGAAGAGAGTAACAGACAGAGCTTACTATGTTCATCCGTTCGTAACTTTCCGTCAACTCGAACACGGAGAAATATTCATAATCAGGTGTTTGGTTCGCTAATTAATCATTGTTCTTACCGGACGAAAATTGAACAAGTTCAGTTTTCTGTGAGTTGACAACTAATTTGTTTGCACTGAAGACTTGTTGAAGTTTTGATGCCTTTAATGTAAAACTTAACAAGAAATACGACATTATATAACAGACAAAACTTATGAAACAGAAAACTAATTTTAAAAAATTAGATACGTCAACGTTTCGATGGTATCTTTCTCAAATGCCTCTTAAATGGAAATTGACAATATTTGAAACAGGAGAACACCAAATATAAACCAGTAAAGGACCAAAGAACTAAAATAACACATCGTAAAACTTACTAAGATTGTCTGTGTCACAGTTTCTCGATGTTTTTTAGTTTGTAACATTTCTGAGATGAATCTTTTACAAAAATGTGGTTGTCGGTCCAAAATACGAGTTCTGTTAAAATTGATACAATGTTTGGTGATCGGATCATGTTTACATCTAGAAAGTTTAAAATTAGCCTTATCGTCCTCTCATATTCCAATTCTAATATTCAAAGTTCATTTTGTTTGGCCAATATTACTTTAATTACAAACAGAAAAGTCAAGTTTGTATACAACTTTGTTAATAGGACAATTTATTTGTAGATTTAGGCTTAAACATTACAGAAATATTTTGATTTTGAAACAAACAAATCAGTACATTTTATAGTGCACCCCAGAAAGGTAAAACAACGAAACTAAATTGTGCATTATTCCTAACGATATTACAATGGTGCACACATTAAATAATTTTTATGCTTAAAAATAAATTCCATAGTGTACGTTAACGATTAAAATAATTTAAAAATGTTAAGGTTATCAGTATTATAGACAAGATCGGATACTAAAATAGCTTTGTCAACAAAGATGTAAACAATAGCTGTCTTCTGTGTAGTAGAATGATCAGAAAGCGATGATCCTCTCTGTTTTTTTAATGTTTGACTGTTTATTTTCATGCCTCTTTTTGAATTATTGCTCCTCCCTTCCATAACCAATTGTACATTCACTTGTTCGTTGCAGTGAATATTTTGACCGATAGAAAACATGAAATCAAAATGTGACATTTGTTCCAAGTCAATAGACGGTTTAGCACGATGAATAGTTAGAACACTGATGTTATTTGCAACAGAATATGTTTCTCCCTGCCTGGGTAAAATGACTTGAAATGTGTTATGTTAACGGGAATAGATTGGTTCACCTGCTTTATCAGTGAGGAATAAGAATCGAATATGCTACTTGATACTTCACAATGTTTTTATAATCTGCAGAGAAGAGCGAATTTTTTAAAGTCCTTACATTTAACAGGAGATGGGCGCTAGCAAGCACACTAAATAGCGAACTTTGGAAGAAATGAGACAAGATTAATGAATAAATGAAACATCTTTGATCATCTTTGCCTTTCGAGTTGCATGAAGAACGGTAACATGCTTTAGCCACTTTTCCAGGTAAATTAGCTTTTTACACATTGGCGTTAATATAACTGTTAAAACTTTGGCAAACAAAATTGGGCCTGATAATAAAATTTTGAAATTCAATTAAAGATACGTTTACGATTAAATTCAAAACAGATTTAAAACTATAAAGTAATGTTGAATTATTAGTGGATACAATCCGTCAATTTTAGTGTTAACTTTCGTTTCGTTATCATCAATGACAGGCATACCTCGTTCGGAAATTACAACACTTGCAGTTGCATCGAGTGTAATGGTAACAGTTGGTCCAGCTCCTTTGGCAGAGGTTAGCAGTTATGTGAAGCATAATTACTTTTTGATCTACTTAAGAAGAGATAAAAAATCATTACGAGGTTACGCCTATCAGCGCCACACAGTCACTGTGGTCAGGAGTTCGTATCAGCTCAAATTGCTGATGAGCAAGGTTCAGGAAGGGAAATCGTAGGAAAACTGTGGCAACGGCGTTTCTCTCTGTGCTTTCATTGTCATCTAATGAGTGTATGTGCCAATCGCCATTTTATTTCGTCACTAGGTGAAGAATTCCCCATATTGGAGACACTCAGTACAAGTAAACACCAAGACGCCAGAGAGGAGAGACATCGGATTACCGAACGTGCGAAAATCACCATTTGGTGATTTAAAAATCTGGTACCTAAGTCCAGTTCCTTGACACCGGGAATTTTGGAAGGCGCGTCCCTTTCCAGAAATTAGGGAGAGAAACCGCGGGCCAAGCTGGATTTAAATTGGAGGCTGAGGGTCAGGTGATCTGCACTGCATCTCACAGTGGGGTGAATGAACGAGATGACGTGCGAGGATGGATGGGTGAAATTTGAGCAGTTGGACAGGGACAGTTGAAGAAGTCTGGAGGGTGCGTGGAGTTTGATCCACGGCACGGCAGTTGGACATGAACATAAGAAGGAGATAGAAATTTGATCAGTCGGGAATGAAACTTGGAAGTAGGAAGTTGGAGACGAGAGATAGAGTTTGGTGTTTGGTGATTAACATCAGAAAATAGGAAGAAGTCGTTTGAGACTGAGAGGAGTTTGCAATATAATCTGGGGACAAACTGAACAGAAGATAGACGGCAGCGAGCAGAGGAAGCCCTGACTACGTAATTCTGGCCTCAGAATTTCTAGAAAGAAGACCAGGTACCGACGGCTGAACTCACCACTGGAAGGACTCACCTGACGAACGCGAGAGCTGCCTGAATTACAAAAAAGGGAGGAGGAAGCCGCCATTTGACAAAGGAAAAACAAGTGCGTGTCTGAGATGTGTCATGACTGTCGTTCTGCTGCAAAAATCCCCACAAAATGGGACTTAAGAGATTAATTATAAGCTGAGGTAGTCGTGGTAATATTTTTAATTAAACCCTAAGTTTTGTAATTGTTGTTTTTTCTTTTCTGATAATAAATTTAATTTGGTTTTATATAATCTAACCAAATAATTTGTTTAAGATTAAAAATTAAAATCTAAACCCCCCAAGTTCATTACAGCTAACAGTGTTTTTACTTACTGACTTCATACATTGTAATAACATTTTAAATCTTGTAATCACAATACAAAATATTTAGATATAATTGTTATGCAGTTTCATGTAAGATGGGTTCTACCGGTATTACTAATTCAGTAGTGTACTGAGTCTTAATTATTATTTTTGGAAATTTTTTAAAACCCGTAGATTCTTGTAAAAAAGGAATATATTCCCGTAAATTTTTATTTTAGGAAGGCAATAGGGGACACAAAATAGTTGGTGGCTGTACACAGGGTGTCTATAATACAATATACCATTTATTATAGTTTGGAAAACGTTGGTGAGTGTAATTTCAAGAGCACATCTAAAGAGTAGCTCAAATAGTTGAAAATTAAGCGCATACTTTGTTGTTTTCACGCTTACAGCATCACGTATCCAAAATGGCGACTCCTGAGTGTAAAGCGTTGTGTGTTCTGCAGTTTGCTACAAGTAAATCTGCAATTTCAGTTGAACGTACGTTGCGCATTTAGTTAAATTATTATCCCCCATGTAGCAAAAGTATTTGCCGATGATGTAGACAATTCGATACGAATGAATGTGCGTGTAAGAGGAAAAAAGTCTCTGAAGAGGATGTTGACAATGTCAGAGCATCTTAATCCCGTGAAGTCTGTTCGGAAATGAAGTCATGAAATTGAATTGGCAAAGTCGGCTGCGTAGATTTGTTTAAGAAAGCGTTTGCACGTGCTACAGTTGGTACATGCTTTTAAAGTCAGACGGCTATGGTGTAGTTATAACTCTGTAAGTGAAGTGTAGCAGCAGAAAGATGACTTTCTTCATCGTGTGCTTTAAATTATGAGTCAACTTTCTCGATTTGAGATACGGAATTGAAAAAGTGAAAGTGTGGGAATAATTGTATTACGGTTATATGTGTGTCGTAGAATTAAAGTTATACATTTGTATGAACAATTATGTTAGTTCAATGTGAATTTAATGTATGATATATTGTATTAGTCTCCGTCAGACTTTTATATATATAATGTAACATGTAAAGTTACAGCCCCAGCATGCAAGGTACGACTTGCGCGCCAACAGACGCAGACTGATTGTTGACTGGGTGATGTCGAAACTAACGTAAGCGTAAGGGGGAGAGCTAGGCTGTGCATGCGGGTTACACATGACGGGGTACGGCAAATGGCCGATTCCACTTGGGAATTTGAAGAGCTGCGATTGGCGGATAAGGTCATGTGACCGTGCTTCTGCAGGTTGGTACAAGCCAGGAGCGGGCATGTTGGGACAGTCGTTGGTGGTTTAGTGGAGAAGTAAGTCGGGTTTCGTGGACTTTGAAGCCACGAATAATTGGTGCTAGGCCTGGAGTTGAATCCCGTTTAACACCGTGTAGGCGTTTTGGAATAATTGAGTTAAGAACGAGTGATTGAAAGGATTGAGTGAGTGACCACGCCCTGCTACGATTATCCATTCTAATGCTCTGATTTGAATTAAACTTTTATATTAAATTTTTGGTGTTTTTCTGAGTTAAAAGTACCTAGCGCCCTATAATATTCCTGGTCCGAGGGCTAAAAACGTATATCGACGAAGAGCTGAGTTGACCGGAAACGACCCATCGCTACATTATATATATATATATTGTAATATACACATTGGTGTGGCATACTGGAGTGTAATATCCTGGCCTAAAACCGTGCAGCTACTCCGCTAATAATCTCTCCAACAGTTTGCATACTAGAAGTCAGACTTACCGGCCTGCAGTTACTAGTTTCAGACCGCGAACCCGCTTTGTATATAGGTACTACGATCGCATTTCTCCAATCGTCCGGGACTTGATTATTGTTAATTGACATTTCAAATAACCGCATGATCATTGCTTCCCCTCCTAATTTGAATACTTCTCCTGAGATTTCATCTGGTCCAACCGATTTGTGTGACTTAATGTTTTTAATGTGTTTGCGTAGTTACCTCAGTGTGATTTTGAAAACTGTTCTACTCTCCTGACTTGTAAATGGCAAATGTTTTCTTCCCGAATACTGAAGAAAAATATTTTGCAAATTTATTTGCTTTTTCCTTCTCGCTTAAAATAGTACTATTTTCCTCATCCTATCCGTCTACGAACATAGTTGAAAAATTGACCCCAACCATTCAACTCGTCTCCCAGTATATTTTTATATAGTTTTATTGCGCTTCTCTTTTAATCCTTGTTAAGTTATTACTGAGATGCCCAAACTTGATTCTATTGGTTACGCTTTATTTCCGTTTTATATATAATTTCAGAACCTTCCTCTTCACTTTCTTTATTTCGGAATTGTAGTACTCGGGATCAGCGTTTTGCTTGAGGTATTTAATTGGAATATACTTTCTTACACCTTCATTTATTAAGGATCTGAAAGTGTCCCAGCACTCACCGTGTGCTGCCCATAATCTGAAAGCTTCCTGGTCTGCTTTGTGGTATTGCAATACGAGTTTCCTCGTCCACATATTTTCCCTCCCCGCCGCATTTTATCTTGTGGACAACAGCCGCGTGGTCACTAACCCCAGGCACCATTTCAGAGCTCATAAATAGTTCCACTGGATTGATTAAGAAAACATCTAATGTAGAATTTAACCTCGTAGGCCGGTCTGGCGTTTGCAGAAACCCCATATCCCAAACACTAGTATTTACTATTGATTGTGCTTCATTATTAGCTTCAATCCTACCATTCCAATACACTTTCGGTAAATTAGAATCAGCAGCATCAATAAGGCATATTTCCTCTGTCAGAGCAGCTTGAACGCGATTTAGTAATCTATAGAGTGAACTAAGATTATCTGGAGCTCTGTAATACCCTATGATACGCAAGGTTTTACTGGAATTTTGAGATACTACGTCCACACCCCTATTATCTCATGATCCATGTCTACAAAGTTTTCCCCACTGCTTAATACGTTTTTGATTCCAATGAAAATTCCCTCTCCCCTTCCTCCCTGGTCGCGTCTATAAATTACATATGATTGAAAGAGCATCGTCAAGGTATTGCAAATATATTAAATATTATTTTTTATCATTAAGCATAGTCTTTATTAGAATAATTGTAATGTATTAAATACGAGAGTTGAAACTTAAAGTCTGTGCATCTCGTTTCCTAGCTGCGTGGGAGGCAATTCGCATTCCCAGGGACAAAAGAATGACCCTTCCTTTTCAATGCGTGAGAGAGGTCACTTCACGGAAAAAGGATCGCAGTGAATAATTAGGGGACTGCTTCTGGCGAAAACGAAAGTTCCGTGGAGAATTTGAAATCCCATGGAGGAACGAAAAACACATGAAGTATTTAGGGAAAGCAGGGTGGAAAATTTTCATATTGGCACGCCAATAGAAGCATGTGAGGATAACAGCTGATTGGTGGTTTAAAATTATGTATGTTCCCTCCGATGTGCTGAAGGAGGGACTTTTGGAGAAGACAGAAGGTGTTCGGAGATGGAATACGGAAGTTCCCGAGAGACAGTAGATGAAAAAGTTAAATTGTTAGCTGCTAAGAGAAGGAGAGAGGCCGGCTAAACTAAACTGGTGGCCGCCGGAAGGAAATACAGGAGTCTCCGCCAGAGTTGTCCACGAGATTCAGCCTGGACGGAGATGAACAGAAGTCATCGCTAGATGCAGTCATCAGCCATCATCATCATCGACACAGACCAGGACGCAGATGCAGATACTTCACGGGTATCGTTGTTTTGAATTAGAAATAGTTCGCATTTGCCAGGTCTTTTGCCATGATAAATCCTAATAGCTTCTTAAGTCAAATTAAGAAACATGCACCGTTGGTCAAATTTTCATGTTCAAATGTTAAACTGATGTGATAGAAATCCTACACTAATGGTCATTAATACACCAGGAAGACGGCACACCACAAACGTGAAATTCACGGGACAGATGTAACAAATACCTTTTCAATACATCCACGTAAAACAGGCGGTGGCAGAGACACCTACAATGTGTAGCAGTGAAGAGACTTTGCAGCAGGTTTCGCATGCAGAATCGACTTTTGAGCATTGTTTTCGGGCAGGGGTGGCCAATATTTTACATAACAAGCGCCAATTTTTGAGAGACTAGTTCAGCACTAGAGCACATACGTTCATGGTCATCTTTCCATAAGGGACGAATTTACGCCAGTTTAATGAAGCGGCAGTTTACAATCTCAAGAATGATGTTCCTGTACAAGAGGGAGATAATGTCATAATGCTCGTTGGGGAAGATAACTCTGGACTACAGTTGTTGGCACTGAGCGTGAGATGAGTTTGGAACTTGGAACTGTCTCCTCTCTCTGTTTGCCAGAAGAAATGTTATTAAATCCTTGTATTTCGGACTTTTGGACATTCATTGTATTCATTTATAATACATGTCTAACTGTACATTACTTTCTAACTATGTAAAGGGACTTCTCGTTTAAAATACAAACAGGCTCAAGGATGCAATGCGCCACTTTTAATCATCCAAAACACCGCGTTCGGCGCATGCGCCATAGTTTGGCCACCTGTGTTTTAGTGTATGTCTCGCGTATGGGGAGGTACGAAGATTTGAATATCCCAATCGCAATACAGATCCCTTTACAGTGTAGTGCAACATATTTTATAAATTATTAAAAAGGATTTTTTTTAATTTTAGATAAAATAAAATTTTGTTAAGCTAAATTTCAAGAGCGGAGGAATTCGAGGGATTGTTACCCCTTTCAGGTAACAACCCAAAGGCCTGGTCTAACAGCATTATATATATTGAAGAGTGGTCCTTTGAAGGAATGAGAAACCGCACGCCAGAAATGTAAGAGTATGGGATGGAATAATCTTAGGTCTGAATATTATATCATGTCTCAGAGTTTCCCACTGGGGCGTGTCATTTCGAGAATTTCGTGCAGACGTGTGAACTCCGGATCCGGGATCTCAAAAATGTAAAATTGTTTTCTATAGACCAAAATTTGAATCGGGAAGGGAAAGCACAGGTTTCGAGGTTGGTGATAAATATTAAGGGAGTTAGTTATGGGGTCGTCGTGGAGATGGATGGGTGAAGAGATAGAGGTTGAGGAGTCTTGCAGATGGGTAGATTTTAATGGTTGAGGAGTCTTAGAGATGGGTGGAAGTAAGTTATTGAGTTGTCGAAGAGCTGAAGAGTTGGGTTAGCAAGTGACGGAGCGCTAGAGTGATCGTTGAACGGGACTTGGAGGGTGGCTGCTGATCGGACGGAAACACCTGGGGAGTCGCAAGGATGAGGCGCTCAGCAAACTTCAAAGGGCAGTGGTAGCAGCCAATTCCAGAAGCTGCCACTTCAATGCCTTCATTGGTTCCAAAGGTTCCGGCTAGATCTACCTACGTCGATGGTAAAGTGCAAATGAACAATAAATCCATCAATGACGTCTCAGGAAAGTCACAGTAGCAATTGCCACCATCAAGTATTATTCAAAACATAAAGACCATTTAAAACCTTAGAACAGATAAGAAGGTGAAATTTCTACCGTCCCATCAGAATATGGGTTAAGAAGTGTAGGATCTCAGCGCTTCCCCCTTTCCTAACCGGTAACAGTGCAGAAGATAGACAACTTTCTCGCGTGATGTCAAAGTATCGTCCAGTCATTTCACTAAGCCAGAGTTGAAAAATGTGGTCGTTCGCGAGACTTCAAAATGTCTGCACGAACTGTTCGACGACGTTTGATGCAGCCTGGACTGTCAGCCATGACTATAACTTCAGAAAGGAGCGCCTTCAGTGATGTGATCAACATTGAACGCATTGAGTCGCGAGTCTGTATACGGTATCAGAATAACTGCAATTGCGTTTGGCGGCATACATGAAATCGGAAAATTTCAACTTACATTCTACATCATCACACTGGCCCTCCATCAGGAGTAGTGGTATGGAGTGCCATGGGTGCACGTTTCAATCACTTCATATTCCCACTACCGGCAGTGTGAACGGCATCCATTATATTTGTAATGTGTTACAAATTAGTTTCAGTAGGACAATGTGCGACCGCATGCTGCCCAAACAGTTGTGACCTTCATGTATTTTCTGTCATCTATTGAAAACCTGCGGCGAATGGTCGCCGAACGACTGTCACGCCACCACTAGCCAGTCACTATGGTCGATGAACTGTTACACAGTTGAAGCTGCATGGTGTGATGCACCCGCACATGCGACTCCATGTCCAGGTGATTTCATTCACCAGCTAAAGAAAGATAAAATCCAGTACCCATGGTTTAAACAAGATGGCGCTGCTGCGCACACAGATAACACTATGCATCTTCTTGAAGATTTTCCTTGGAAACGTGTCATCTCACAAAAAATTATGGTTCATTAGCTAAAATAACTGCGTATGTGAGAAACATCACAATCAGGTCTGCGTAAAGCGTTTTCCAATAAAATTAGGGGGATTCAGCTTTGTATTGCCACCGGAGGACGTCATTTCTGACACATTACGAAACTGCATATAAACTTCCCGAACACCCTGTACATTATTCCTGCTAAAATTAGTACTCACAATGACGATTTGTTGACACGTTCCTAGCGTTATTAGTAAATATTAAATATAATCTTTATTTTGTCTTTATTCTTTTTACCTACAGAATACTCACGCCTTCCAAAAGGTAACGAACGGCAAGAAGCTCACAGCAAATAAAAATCTTCGATTTTACTCACCTGAAAAAGAAATAGGAAAGTGTTATAGCAATAAGTTCATTGATTAAATACATATTTGATTTTTTAAAATACCATTATCAAGATAATTATATTTTTAATTGTATTTTTTCAATAATTAAATTCTGTAATCTACAGTTTCAGTTGAAGTACAAAGAAATTCTTTCACCCAAGATTCATAACCAATCTATTATTGGACGCTCTGTTATTGAAAGTACTTTTTTAAATAAAGACACTCTGTTTACAATTGATTTAGGGTATTTTAACATTATTACTTGATTGTTTATTATTCATTCTTTCTTTTCAGTTATGTTTCGAATTACTATATTAATTATATACGTATCTCACGTAGCAAATATTTCATTGTGACAAATTAAAATGGTTTTATATTATAACGGGCATCGTCAATACCCCTTACTTTCCTCGTTAAAATAAAAATGATCTTGAATACTAAATTAAGATTCATACGTTTTAATAATATGTATCAATTAATATAAAATTTGTGTAAAACTGTATGTCCAGTTGGAAAATTTGAAATGGACTTAAGTTGATAGGTTTCTGAAGAAATATAAAGTTATTTTTATTATGTTGCCAGAAATTTATTTGTCACATTGAAGAATATACTTGATTCTGGTTTGTGACGAATAAATTTCTAGGGACTGAATAAAATCTTATGCTAAATTTCCGTATTAACCCTTACCAAAAGGATTTCCTTGAAGGCCGTTGGAACAAATATTAAGGTTTTCATGGTTTTTATACGAACAGCACAGAACAATTAGTTTAGAATACCATGCATGCAAAATATTAACGAAAATAGTATATAGGAGGATGGAAAGTCAATTAAAATGCGAGTTAGGAGAAGATCAGTTTGGTTTTAGGAAGAATATAGGGACAAGAGAAGCAGAGAAGACAGGATAAGAAAAGCCGGCCTACGTTCATGACATTGGTACATTTAGAAAAAGCATTTGACAATGCGAATTTGAACATGCTACTGAGGACTTCGAAGGACACTGGAATAAAATATCGAGAAAGGAGGCTCTGCAGAAGACAGGCAGCAGTAATTAGAATAGAAGATGAAGAAAAGAAAGCCGTAATCAAGAAAGGAGTAAGACAAGGATGCAGTCTGTCGCCCATGCTGTTTAACGTATATGTAGAACTGGCGATGAAGAAAGTTGAAATGGAATATGGATAAGGAATCATACTGCAAGGGGAAGAAATAAAAACCCTACGCTTTGCCGACGATATTGTAGTATTAGGGGAGTCACAAGAAGACTTGGAAACCATAAGAAATGGCATGAACGTGGACCTGGAGAAAGAGTTCAATATGAGGATTTATAGAGGGAAAACCAAGTTAACTGAGCGTAGTTTGGAAAACAGTGGAATAACAAAGGCTGTTAGATTGAGAAGGGAGATTTTGACGGAAGTTTAGGAATTCTGCTACTTGGGCAGCATAATAACTAGAGTAGGATAGCACAGGCAAGGAAGAGGAATTTACTTAGGGATAATATAAGTGTGAATATTAGGAAATCGTTGCTAAAAATGTTGGTATGGTGCGTGACGTCAGACCAGTCTATGGACTGAAAACCAGAACAACAACAATGCGTACATTACACGCACAGATATTACTTTTAAATTATTTGATTACTTTCAGTAATAAGGATTTTTTAACAATTTTTTTCATCCAATTTCTATGTGCGTAATAATTATGTATAATATTTGTGTAGTGACGTATGAGAAAGATAGAAGGACATTTAGATCTGATGGTGAAGGAATGAAGCAAGACCCCTGTAGTGGAGGCTGCGCTGGGATCGATCCACGATCCACGTCTGCGCGAAGTACAACTCGTCACCCGGAGACACATTTTCCCTCCATATCTTGTTCCAGCTAAATCACTACTTAATTTCCCTCAACGATGTTCCTCATCTAGCAAACATTCGATTCGCTCGCAGACACGTAGCGTACGCCATTAATAGCCGTTCGCCTGAAATAAATTAAAATCCAGCGCTTCATTGTCTTGCATCATTTCCTCTTCATTTCTTCATTTTTCCTTGCAGATATTACGAATAATTGCACACATAATTTATTCGCTTATATCGTTTACACGTAATTAATTTTTTTGAAAGAATATTAAAATTTTGAAGTATAGGCTGTAAATGTTTGTTAAAATTCGGATATGAAAGATCCAGTGTACTTTCAAAATATGCTCATATCTAACTGTGTAAAGCTACACGGCAAAAATGTAATCTACGCAGAAACCTATAGAAGCATATAAACGTCTAATAAATTTAATCGTTTTAAGTAGTAACTTCTGTCTTAAATCTCAGTAGAAGAAATTAGTTGTCATTTTGCAAGCACTTCCGAGCTTGTTAGCATGCTTCAAGTGATATAGCTGTGAAACACACGCAAACAGTCGGAGGCGTCATCTACTTGCACGGAAACCTTGACTTCCTACACGTCATTTACATAACATTATAAACGTGAATATTTTAAACATACATGTGCTGTGTGACGAGAATCCCTTCGGGTACGCGGGGTGCATCTCAAATTCCTACCTCACAATACCCAAATTATCATTCCCATTTTTCCTTCATTCACGGAATGTGATATATTGGCATAAAATATTCTAAACTGTACACATAAATAGCAAAGTGTCACAATACAACGAATTACTCACATAACCTACTATACTTACAAATTTTCAAAACTGACCAAAAACCAAAGGATAGACGAATGGATAATACGGAAATGTTAATTATTAAATGATAAATATGGAAATGAAACATCACATGTGTAATCGACTTCTGTCGATCATACTTCGATTTATTGTATTTGATATTGTATTCTAAAATTATGACATTTTCCCATATAATTGCAAAAATACACGTAGAGACTGACACAATGTTGATATTCACACATATTGTCCAGATACTGCAGATACACGTCTCTAGTTACTTGTTTCGTCATCATTGTATATTATTATGTAATCACGTCATTTCATAGGAAATCTGATGTTTATAAAATTGCGTGACGTTAAATTGTATTATTCTTTTAAGAATGTTATAAACATTTCTATAGGAATTGACACGTCGCACAGTGGTCATGATATGCACAGCACCAGGAAATGAAACAGGAAAGGGGAACTTTAATGAAACTCGTTTTGCATTATACATGTACAGAGTGTATGGAGCGTGTATAAAGCGTGGGTGGAGCTCGAGTCAGGGGTTGTTCACAAGTTACACTGTTTCACAGCTTAGCTCATGCCATCTTCATGATACGACTTTCAGATGAAATGTAGCGGCTTCTTAAGAATTTTATTTAATTAAATATTTATTTAGTTTTGCTGCTACTTGAACAGTTACATTAGTCCAACGGTCGTCAGGTTTTATAGGCTATTACTCGTTATCGCGGTTCGACAGTAGGTAGCAGCGACTGTTCTACTGTCGTCACTGTCAAAGTCGTACAGCCCTGACTTTGAAGCCTCGCTGTGTCCATTCGGAATGACCTGCGTTATTGTGGAAGATCTCATTTACGCACAATTTAATGCCATTATGTGATATGTAAGTGACAGGTTTTTAAAAGCATCTTGTACATGCGTTTTGGCGAAAAACCTGAAAAAAAGGCACGTTTATTTTGTCTTTCTTTCATATAGCCCGACTTTGAAAACTCATATATTACAAACTATTCCTTCAAATTGTCTGAAAATATAAAAAATCACAGTACAAACCCTTCCTAACCTATCCGCAAAGTTTTAATCATCTGTGTTTCTCACTTTATTTAAAATTAATTTATTAGTGGGCCTCCACTAACTCTTGGACAGCGCATCGCAGAAGAGAGGGTAAAAGAATTTCTTCTAGAGGTAGAAAGTCGTAAATATGTACCAACTTTCCAAAAATTTGTACGAAGTGTATGGAGAAAGGTAAGGTTTATTGGACCGGGAGGCTAAAGACCGCTTGCCTCCACCGTTCTAGCTTGTTGTTTTCTTTTAAATGACATATTACTAATACTGCTGTTGTCTACTTAAGTGCTCGCATATGTCGCCCAATAAAGCTATTAGTGATCGCGAAAAAACATGATCTTTATTGCCGTTGATTATTTTCGTTCGTCTGCAGAATGTAGTGGTGGCAAACACTATCCTGTTTATTCCAACGGCAGTGAGTGTTCTATAAGTAAAATGGCTGAGAATAAGAAAAATGTCAATCTACATTACCGCCCGAAAAAAGAGGACGGGCAATAAGAGAGTCCAGTGGAAGTCCGACTATTGAAATAGAAGATTTTACAATTGGAATTATGCGAAGAAAAGTTCACGAATCTTATTTGGAGAAAACTTTTCCAACAATGTTAAAATTTTCCAGAAATAAGTTTATCAACGTTGATAAAGTACATGAGAAAAATTTGTTTCCAATTTAAAAAACTTAACAGAAGCCTATAATTATGGAGTCAGCGACAGTTGCAGCTTCAAGACACGCTTATTTTCGAAACTCACACAGTTAATGAATAAAAGTTACAAAAAAATTTATACGGATGAAACAGAACCACAGTATGCAATATGGATGGTTAGAAAAAGCTCCAAATAGCTCAAGAGTTTGCAAATTTTGATATATTTCGCGGTTCGGTGAAAGATATAAACATATGAAGAAATAAAATTCGTAAAAAAACAGGAAGAGGGGCAGAGAAAGGTCGGGGCCAGGCCAGAGGGCAGGGGTGCCACCCTACTTAAGCCTCCCGGTGCAATAAACCTTTCATTTTTAAAAATTTCGTACAAATGTTTGGAGCGTTGCTACATCGATTAAGCTAATATTTTATATTTACGACTTTCAAGCACTATAAGAAAAGCTTTTACCCACTCTTCTGCGATGCGCTGTCCAAGAGTTAGTGGAGGCCCACTAATAAATTAATTTTAAATAAAATGAGAAACACAGATGATTAAAACTTTGCGGATAGGTTAGGAAGGGTTTGCACTTACATACCGCATAATGGCACTAAATTATGCGTAAAATGAGACCTTTTACAATAGCGTAGGTCATTCCGAATGGGCACAGTGAGGCTTCAAACTCGGGGCTCTATTTTGACAGTGACGACAGTAGACGCAGGTAGCGAATAGCCGTCCAGAGGCTTTCTTACGTACTGAACTAATATGTCAAAATTGCTTACATTCATAGAATTTGACATTGCAATTTAAATTATTTAATATATATCAATATCACACAACATTACAAGAAAAATAAGACGAAACAATCTATAATAATCTGTAGTGTTTACTGTAAATGTATAAAATATTTTTCATGTAATGTAATTCCACTAAATAAAAAAGTAAAAAATACGTTACTTAGTTCTAAATTAATATTTAATAGTAAAGAATTAATTATAACATCCAAGTATAGTATTATGAAGTGGGGAGTGCGTCTGGGCTGTAGCTAGTGTGCGCCTCGTTACTAACCTAGTGAACTTCTGTCAAATTTCGTTTACTTTGATTATTTCAATTGTATATTAATTCTGCACTTTATTACAAGAAAATGATATTACAAAATCTTATTATAATTGAAATACCCAATTTCACAGTAACAGCTAATTTTCTTCTTATTCCACGGCTCTGTAGCCCATTCAGGACCTTGGCCTACCGGGTCGACTGCAGACTGTCATCTTTCATGACGTTCGAAAATTGAAGTGACACGTGGTCAGCACATCGATTCTCCAGCATTCATAATCCGGGTCTCCGTGACGATGACGCCACAATCATCAGAGTTCATGCCAGGATTCGAATTCAATACCTCTGTGTTGTGAGGCAGCGACGGCGTAAAAGCTAATCGAAATGCACGCGATGGATTATAATGAAAAATTAACCCCTAATTTACGTTAATTAATTATACAGTAATAAATATTTGGTAAAATATGGACTGTAAGAATTTAAAAGTGTTTATAAGTAATATATCAAACAAGGTAAGGCTCAAACACACATAGTTGACATATTTCCCTTAAAGTCAATGAATTATGGATTTTGTGTGAGTTGTCGCGTAATGGTAGAATTGATAAATACTGATTATTTTGGAGCACAATGTCAAATGCAATAAATCTAAGTGTGATCGACGCTCAAGTAATCCTCCTAGTACAGCCGCTGCTACCTGCTATCCAAACATAACCTTCTCAAGCTCTACAAACATTTCACCATTTAATTGGCTACTCGACCGATACACCTGGACTATTCCTCCAGCTGAGAATTCGCAAATTTCCAGGCCAACGACATGAAATGTTTTTCATATTCGCTCCACCGAGGATTCCATAACTGAAACTACTCAACGCAATGGCGACATCGACTGCTAGCGAAGTTCTCATACCTAGTTAATACCATGAATGAAACAAAATCAGATATATTATAAGACACTAATATGAACCAATATACATTATTGAGTTAGACCACGGTAAAATTGCCTTCAAAATAGAATCATTACAATTTAACAAAAAGCGGGAAGTACGAATAACATCATTAATTTCGATTTAAAGAAATTAGAAAAAAGAAAATTAGAGGAAGTAGGAACTGTACATTATTTTGTCTCCGTGACAGACTTATTACCTTAATTAAACAAATATATTGACATAAATTGGCAATGTTTTATAATATTTTGTTACAATATGCAATAAAAATGATTCTCACAGTTTTGTTTAAGTATAATAGATGTATAATAATAATAACAATAATAATGAGTAGACTATCTCAAAGTCGATACAATAACCAATCGATTAAACAAATCTGTCTCTACTGGACACCGAGTCAACTCTCCGTCATACTTGTCTCGAACTTAATTTAAAAGTAACACTAGAAGGAAAAATGGAAAATATTATGAAATAGATTCAAACCACAAATCACGATGATTTTATATGCATTAACTAGAAACACGAAACTAACAACTCATCTTCACCTTACAGGAAATACTCCCTAAACAATACAACATATACTCATGGACTGCACAAATTACGAAATACACGAAATAGTGAATGCTTCAAAGTTACACGAATAAATAATACAACCTATGAAAATTATAGACTTTTGCAAAATATTGTTACCCCAGTGCATTGAAATTGTTCCATAACTGCAATTTAAAAGATCTTTCCAATTATGACCACAGAAGTTAAAGCCACACAAATATAAAAAGTGAAATACAGCGTACAGTTAATATATTTGCTAAAACAAACAAAAAGTTAATATAAAGCTTTATTGATTTTGCTAATGAACAAAATACTATCTAAATAATAATCTCATTAATTACACTTATAAAGTTATAGATATTTTATGTAGGACAGCACACAGTGAAAAGTTAACCGTTTTGTCGCCATTATTTATGAATCTCGAAATCATACAAAATAAATGCCTTATTTCTTTCAGACAATTTGAATTCCCACAAAGGAAATACGCTCAACTCGGTTGTATGATTAGATAGAAAGTAGCATCAGTCGCCGACCTGAATGCTTCCTAAACGGAATAGCGCAGATTACTGTGGCCCTTAATCAAGCCAAAATGAACGGCCATAGTCAGTACAGAGTCAATATTATTCCTGGCGCACATAATTAGCCGAGCGCATTACTGTGCTGAAATCGACGTGAATTTTGTATGCAACTGTGTGACGTAGGTTCTTGTTCTTCACAGCCGTTTAACCGATCAACTGCAAACGGTGACCACGAAAATCACATCAATTAGCATTGAACAACGCAGCAATTAACGCCTACGTGCTGGATACAATGCTCTGCACTTTACGACAACCATTACTAAAGTTATTTTCCTTGAAGATATTTTATGACTGATCACACAGTATAACAGAATTTAATATCGGCTGAGGTGAAAGAAGAGAAGGTAGATACACACAAACTCCAACAATCCAACATGGATTCAAACAGAAACCTTTTTTTCACCAAATTACGAAAACCCGCATTAATGCAAAAAAGAAACGAAAGGAAATTTCGAACAATAAAATAAAAAAGTGACATCGAACAGGTTCCGGTCTTCTATTACTCCAATTTATTCAACCGAGTTAACTTTCGACCACTTCAATGTAATAGGTTGAAAAGTTTGCCATACTTATGGCAATCAGCCATATAGCGTCCACGCACATAATCAACCCTTTCGCACTCGCCGCCATTACAAAAAAAAATCACAATAAGGTCTTAGAACAAAGTTCAGAGAAACCCACCAGAAAGACTGATTTTGACATGAATTCCAGGCCATGAGGACATCCACGGCATTTCGGTCCTGCATCTAATGGCCACAGACAGAAACCAACCCATAAAAGCCGTCAAAATCGACCCACGAAAACCCCCTTCAACTATTGAATATAAAATGGATCAAGTTTAATAATTAAAGCTAATAGAAGGGATTTATCAGAATGACTCGTGTGTACACCATAACAACCCGTGTCAAACCATGATCACAATGTATATTCAAAGTATGCTCCAAATTTCATCAAGTGAGGAAATAGACACCGATGAATGTATTATTAACAAGTTCAAGAAAACGCTACAAAAATACATAAACAACAATTTGGGAACAGAAATTGAAATGTTACAATTGTGCAAGTCGCCAATGATGCGGCACTTGATGCGTCTATAAATAAGATCAAACAGAGAAAACACGATTGAACCAAAATATATATATTTTTTAATAATATTGGCAATCGTTTACTACTTTGGATTTGAATACGTCAAATTAGCAACAATAGTGAACATCAATGTGAATAAGAAAAAAATGTGACCGTGAGAAACAGTAAAAAACTCAACACGAAAATGTAATTTCTGACATTACTCTGACTTTAAAAACAGAGTTTTAAAATATTGTCACGTTTCTGTAAGGACCTTGAGATACTTAAACTCTACTGCTACTGCAGACGTTTATTTAACACGGACTGCTGTACAAAGATTCGAATTGATTCATACATTCGTGGAATATTCCAGGAACAGAGCATTGTAGAAACAGATGTCACTAGAATGTAATGTCAATATGGTTGCGTTTAGCGTCACGAGTTCACATTTCTGCAGTCCAGCTATCAACCTCTGAGCTATTGCTGCAGGTTCCGAGATATGGCAATATCTACAGTGCTCTTAAAAGTGTTCAAATGATTTTTGACTAACAGGCGTATTATTTACGCCCGAATGTCTTCATTTCAGTATTTATATATTTGGTTTCTTGTTCTCAATTTTTGATATGTGGTGTGTGTAGAGAGACATGAAGTGGAAACTACTTCTTCCTCTTCCCTCTTGAGGGCCTTGGCCATCCGAGGCGGCTGCGGGCGTGACACATTCCGAATTTGGGGTGATAAGTGGTCAGTGTGAAAGTGGAAACTAATGTTCAGTAATTATTCAAAACCTATAAAGTTGTAGAGCTTATTTATAATCATTTAGGCCATAGGTAATATTTTGTCTCTTCAGCTGGAGCCAGGAATTATAGTCTTCCGCGAATATTCTTAATTTATTTTTACGCTGAGTTAAGGAGTAGCGTAGGTATATATGTTTTTATTAAATTCCGAAATAAATCTCGTTTTGTAGGCTGTTCTGGCTCCGTGAAGCCGTAGTCTTTTCGCTACTGTAGGCCTCTCGAAGGGAGAAATGTCACGGTTCCTGTTTGTAAAATGCCGGATGAAGATTACAGTTAACCAGGACACATTCATATTAGAGAAAGTAAGTATAAATCGACGTGTAATTGATAATATTGGCGAGCGGTATTGCTCGGTGGAAACAATTCTTGGTCTCAATGATATAAGATTGTAGCTTCCGGTGCAGACATAAAACTAAACGTTCCCTAATAGTAATTGAAGATATGACAAAGCTATGTTATGGTAATTGTTGTAGACATGTTATTAAGTGCTTCAAGTTGGCTACAAAATACATTCATGTTATGGAGTATCACTTACAGGTAATAACAGACCATGATGATCTTTAAGAACCTTTACGACACTAACCATTGACGGTCAGGCTTCACATATTCAAACCTGATATTAGCACTAAATTCATTCATTCAAATTGAGAGATATTTCCAGCATAATCGGGCATGAATTGTTAATTTATGAGATCGTAGAGCGTTACTATGTGATAATTTCGTGTTACGGTTTTTAACGAGCGAAATAAGGTGTTTGCCTCTGGAAATATCGCTTGTGATTGTTTACAGACACACCGTCAGGTGTTTTGAAAATAAACCTGGGCATCCGTATGGCCCAATTATAGACTCCCCGTACATACTAGCATATTTTCAGTAGCACACGTACCGTGTTGCCAAACCTCTAATCCGCCAAACGCCGTCGTGAAACACAGCATAAACGAATTCATTTTGATGGATGACAGATACAAACAAAGAATTCTTGACATGTCAGTAATTCATGTGGGTGGTGGTTGGAGATGAACCCTAACTTCACTTCAGAATCGCCTCATGAACGTTTCTCAAACTAAAACCGTACCCAGTTCATTAATGAAAAAGATTAGTTCTAACTTTAGTTAGTCTTGAGAGTTGAGGAAACGTCATGATACAAGCAAAACTAGTGTACACACGAAAAATCACAAGTTATAAGTCCACTGTCTACGTTATAGGAACTTGGTATTGCCATAGGCCAGCAGCTGAGAGCTGGACTGCAGAACTGTGGACTCTAGTTCGAGTCCCACTCAACGCAACCATTATATTGTTTATCTTCAGTTTCTTGTATTTTCTGTGTCAAGATTGTTCTGCTCAAGCCCTACATCCTATGCGAACATTGTCAAACAAACCCACACCACTCCGCTAATCCCCCAACAACCCTACACTGATTCGTCAAACCAAAACAACCTTCACAACTCCTTGTGCTGCAAAATAGACAACCTGATCTCCATCATCACCCCACTAATCCACTTCCTAACTACAATAATCCCCAAGCTAATAGACTCGAAAAAATGATCCAAACCCCTCCACAACATCTATCCATATGCACTTGGAACGCCCGCGGGGCTACCAACAAATATCACGAAATCAATCTATTCCTACAAAAGAACAACATCGACCTTCTGCTTTTAACTGAAACTAAACTTATCCCCACCCAACCCTATAACTTCCCGAAATACAAAACCTATAGAGCCGATCATCCAAATTCCACTAGAAAAGGCGGCTCCGCCATCCTAATCAAAAGCTCAATAGATCACAATCAACTTCCCTCCATAACTCTCCCTGAACTCCAACTAACTCAAATAACTCTAAACACAAACACTCCCATAAACATTTCCTCGTTCTATTCTGCCCCAACAAACCATATCTCACCGGACACCTGGAGAAAGCTTATCTTATCCCGACCTTTCCCATACATAATGGGAGGTGACTACAACGCCAAACACCCTAATTTCGGATCCAGAACATCCAATTCTAGAGGCAACGACCTAAATCTTGTACTCTCCAAATCCCATATTAAGATTATTTACCCTACTGAACCAACACATTACCCAGACAGCCTCAAATCACCAGATGTATTGGACTTTTTCATCTGTCACAAAACCTCACATTACCTCCACAGCCCAAAAGTTCTGCACGAACTCAGTTCCGATCATCTACCACTAATAGCACACCTTAATCTCACCCTCCCTCCCCACTCCACAAATGGCACCACAAATGTCACTCTCATAAATTGGAACAACTTCTCCCAACTAATAGAAAAGCTAACAGTCCTCAACATCCCATTAAAATCACCCATAGATATACACTCGGCCTTAAATCACCTACAATCAATCATCCTCACATCTGCTGCCATAGCCTCCTACCAAAAACCAACTAAACTACATCCACCAAACGCTCACCAAAATCAAATAGATAACCTACTCCTCGAGAAAAAATCTCTACGAAGACAATGGAATAATTCCAAAAATCCCGCAGACAAGCGCAAATACAACGACATCACTAGAAGACTTCAAAAATTACTAAAAGACTCCAGTGACTCCAGACACTTCAATTTTCTTCAGCAACTTAATGCAACCGACAAATCACCTAAGAAAAAATCCGATATCCCTCCACTTAAAAAATACAATAATTGGTTTACCACTCCCTCCCAAAAAGCTAACATCTTCGCCCAACTACTGACCAAGCAATTCTCACCCAACAGCTGCTTCTACAACAATCACAACCAGGACACAGCAGAAAAACTCCTACAACCCCTACAATTATCACTCCTCCCAAAACTCTTTACCCATCCCCAAATATCAACCGCAATAAGAAACCTAAAAAACAAAGCCTCCCCTGGTCACGACCTCATCAAAAACCGCCACCTAAAACATCTCCCAAAGAAAACAATAATCTTAATTACCTATATCTTCAACGCTATCCTCAGAACCACTTATTTTCCAACCAAATGGAAACACGCAACCATAATAATGATACCGAAACCAAACAAACCAAAAATACACCCTGAAAGTTATCGTCCAATAAGTCTTCTTCCCACATTATCCAAATTGTTCGAAAAACTACTCCTACCACAACTAATTAATCAACTATCCTCTCTGATTCCTGACACTCAATACGGTTTTCGCCCAAAACACTCCTGTCCCCATCAAATATACCGCCTCTCCAACCTCATTAACAACTCCTTTGAACATCGCAAATCCCTCATCACCACCTTTATCGACATCGAAAAAGCGTTTGATAAAATCCACCATCCTTCCCTACTATCTAAAATTAAAGACATCCTTAATGACACCCACTACAAAATACTCCAAAACTACCTTTCAAACAGAACCTTCTCTGTCAAAATAAATAACTACCTCTCACAACCTCACCTAATCGCGGCGGGCTTCCCCCAAGGAAGTGTCATTGCCCCCTTCCTATACAACATCTTCTCCCATGATATCCCACAACATCCTAACACTAGCACAATCTTTTTCGCAGACGACATAGCCATCTCCTATGAAACCTCCTCCCTCACCACTCCAATCAGCGCTCAATAACCTAGAACAATGGTCCAAACAATGGCGAATCAGTATCAACCCCACCAAATCAATAACCATCCCATTCACTCTAACAAAAAACCCTCCTCCCCAAATTCATCTCTATCTAAACAATTCATTAATCCCTACAAAAACGGAAACCACCTACCTCGGAATCATGTTTGACTCAAAACTATCCTGGAAACCTCACATTAATCTTCTCCTCTCCAAAATGAACCAAAAATTCAGAACTCTATATCCCCTCCTAAACAGAAACTCCCCTGTCTCCACTAGCACAAAACGCCTCATATACCTCTCCATTATACAACCCACCTGGTCCTATGCCTCCTCCATATGGGGAACAACAGCCAAAACCCATTCAACCAAAATTCAAACAAAACACAATACTACGCACCATCACAAACTCTCCCTGGTACCTAAGAAATTCCGTCATCCATAAAAACATCAAAATTCCCAATGTAAACTCAGTAATCTCCAAATCCATAACAAACCTAATCAAAAGCGCACTCAACCACCCAAACCCCACGATCCAGCAATTTCACAACAATCCTCCTCCACCTCCACGCTCCCGTCGCCTCAAAAGAAAACTTCCGATTGACCTCATCCTTCCCCCTGATCATTCAGGCACACCCTAACCCACTCTACCATCATGTCCGCAGACCACATCCTCATTAATCCTCCATAAATCAGTTCTCTACCTGTCAATCCTCACCCACCTAAGTCGTATGCCCCTCAGGTACTCGCAAAAATAAATAAACATAACCAATTCTCCTAAAGTAGGTTAATTAAATGAATTAACCTATCTTCACGTTATCATGTTAATTATATACCTTTTTAATATTGTGTATACTGTATCGTTATCGTCCTAACTGATAAT
>CM067380.1:73121769-73258093 GCA_034510155.1 Eucriotettix oculatus
CCAATGACTCTCCCTATCAAACGATTCTCGTCATCAGAAGTTCAACAAGAAATTAACTTAAAACTCATGCTTTTGACATTTCGCCTTCTACATTGAAATTTCTTGACGATAGGGATGAGACGATCTGCCAACTCACATACTAGCGTTGACGACTGCAAACCTACTTTAGTTCATACAACATCTTTCTGCAACAATCTGACACCAACTGATTTTGTTGTTGAGTTAGAATGGAGTTCATGGTCTGTTGCACTTACTCAGACAAATCAGCTGGATGACGTTTGGTTTACCGTCGCATACGTGATTTGAGGGAGAATGATTTGGTTTAGAACACGTTCGATGAATACAGCGGTATGGAGACGAGCTCACTTTAAACTGTAACTTTAAAATTATAATTAAATAAATGTTATTCCCTACATTTCATTCCCTGAAACTATTTTTTCTCGGTGCTTTAATTTCATCTACAGCCAATGTATATCATCAGTTCGGCAACAACCAAGTTCTCGTCAGGAGAATTACATGTGATGTAAAGGACCTGAGCTCTGGACACTTTCGTATATATGTAAATCATTATTTAATATTATGTATATAAAACCACTTTTCAATTTTATTATTAATTAAAGATAATTTGTAATATAATTGGTTTTATAATAATTATGAAATCTTTAGAATTTGACATATTTTTTGCGTAAATATTCGTATTTTCGTATTTTGGGTCTCACATCACAGAGTTTTATTACCGGCCGAAGTATTTACATAATTGATTAATATAATCCGTGTCTTCAAAGATAGTTACGTTTCTAAATGATGGTGAGATACAGTAACAAACTGTAATGAGCGGATATGACAATCGCCATTTTATGTCGCCATTGGGTGAAGAATTCCCCATATTGGAGACAGCCATCCAGGTAAACAATAAGGCAACAGAGAGGCGAGAGATAGGTCTTCAGATCGTGCCAAAACCACCGCGTAGAGACTTAAGAATCTGATACCTGCGTTGAGTTCTTTGACCCCGGGAGTTTTGGAAGGCCAGAAATTAGGGAGAGAAACCGCGGGCCAAGCAGAGTTTTGATTGGAGGCTGGTGGTCATGTGATCCGCCATGCATCTCATGGTGGGGTGATTGAAGGAGATGACCTGCGACGATGGAAGAGAGAAATTTGGGCAGTCGGACATTCTACTATACTCACTAAATTACAAATATTTTAATGACTAAGTCTTTAAATTGTTTTCAAAGCTATATAGAATGAATAAAAGACCTTTATGAAATAATAAACATTTGAAAGGTACAATATTTAAATTACATTACAACAAATATTTTACGAATTAAATATTATGAAAAATATTCGCTGCAAATGACGCTATTAATATATACGACTCTACCGTTAGTAATGTATGTAGCTTGTTCGAGGTGGGGAGGGGCCACGTCGTGATATATTCGTTTGGGGATTAGTATTCCCGTTTAGTCTCTTCACCTAATCATAAACAACTATGATGATTATCCTTCAAGATCCTAAATGGAATAAATCGGAGAAAACCCAATCTTATGAGATTAATAGAGAAATTCACGCCAGATATAATCACACTTCAAGATACCGATCAAAACCACACAAAAACACCCAGATCTACTACATTAAAAACTCCTCAACCCACGTTGGCGGGGGTGTTTATATGTTTACAAAGTCAAACATTCCAGCCGAAGAGGTCAAGATCAACTCGAAGATAGAGGTCGTAACTATCAAAATCCATAGACAGATTAAAATTGACATCTGCTATCTCTACCTAACCGAAAAAAATATTTTAGCAGGCATGAATTAGAAATAATTGGAAATAACCCAGCATCACTAGGCGACATAAGGACGACTTTTGTGAACAGCAACTACATAGTCATCTTAAACGACAGGAAACACGCCCATTAATAAATTATCACTTAATCTAAATAGAGTAAGTTAGTTAAATTAGTGCGTAGACAAATTTTCATCCAATGCGAATTTTCTGGTCAATGGGATTGATGATAAATTAAAGAGGAATGATCATAAAGTTTTTCTTCCTGGGAAACTAAGATTACATTGTTATTCTCTCAGAACATAATTGTTGACAAAAAATGCGTAAAAATTGTGTACTTCGCGTATTTTCATTCACTTTATGTGCTATGGCATCGCTAGTTGGGAAATTACTCCAGGAGCAATGAACTATTTAATTTGTAGAAACGTCCCATTTGAATACTTTACAGAGCTGATTTTAGATCGAGTTGCAAGTCATTCTTTAAAAGCTTACAAATACAGTTTGTAAAACGAACATTAATAGGGTTCAAACGAATGGGGAATTTCACGGATACGCGACTAGAAATCACTCAGCTGTTAGGTAAGTGAATAAGCATCGCCTTGCGCTTAACAGAAACGTAATCACCATAAAGGTGTAGTATTATATAATTTCATTTCTGCAGAGGTTAAGAAAAATCGTAATTACCAAAGTTTCGTCTAAAAATATACAATTAAATAGCGCTCTTTACTCTATACAGGAGTTTCTTGATCGCTCCCCTAAAAAATAAAATACAAGGAATGGCCAAAAGTGAAATAGAAGAATTTAGTTGGAATTAAAATGTTTCGTCGCCAACTTTTGAGACCCCCACATTTAATTAACTCAGATATAAAATTTCTTGTTGCTGCCGCAACGCCGTGGGTCCCCTAACAGTTGAAATTAATGTTCGTGGAATAGTGTTCAATATGCTGCTTTGTAAAATTTTCTATTTCATTACTATTTTTTTTGTTTTATGTATTGTCTGAAGCTACTATGGAACTACTGATTGTTTTCGTGGCCTTATTAATATCAGGATTATATGGCGACTTTTTGGCTGTTGGGCCATTTTGTTTTTTGGCGTTCTTGCCGACTATTCGCTCAGAGGCACCGAGCATTTTCAAGGCTAGGCCAAGACTGTTGTTCTGTGCACACAGTGTGGCTTAGATATCGTTGGGACGTGCAGTTCATTCAATGTTTTCCGTTACCTTCCTGGAATCTGTTTGTTTCCTCAGGCATGTTTGCCAGCTGCGTGCTAGTCGGTAACCGTTTTCCTTATTGAAATTGTTGGGGCATTTAAATATTTCAATGCCTTCTCGGACTTTCTGGGTCGAGTACGATTTTTCCTTAGCTATTATTTCCGTATTCTGTAGGTCAATTTTGTGGTTCGTGACCATGGCATGTTCCGCAACCGCAGACAGATTAAAATGACGTAATCGCATACATCTCTCATGTACCTTCAGTCTGATGGAAACGAACCTGCCCGTTCTCCAAAATATGCTTTGCCGCATTCACATGGGATTTTGTATATTCCTCCGGTGAGCAACTTTTCTTTGCGGTCTTTAATTGAGGAAACGTATTCCCCTATCCTGTTTTCGCTCTCGTGGAATTCTGCAACCAAAAAACAAAACAAAAAAACAACGCCATTCATAGAGCCCTGAAACAGGGTTGCAATTCCACGAGAGGAACCGGCAATTAAAGCCTTCCTTCCATACGTTGGAGGAGTGACTGAACGGATCGGCGGGATACTACGGAACCATGGCATATTCCCCATTTACAAGAGTAAATATTACTCGCTACTTATGATGTTAACGACGACTGATAATTATGCCAAGGAGGACATCAATAAGGCTTACTAAAGTATCTGCCATTGGAATGTCCTAAATAAGTTCATCGAATTGGCTATTCCGGAAATATATACCAATGTATCAAAAACGTGATTTCCCACTAAAGTATAAAAATCGGAGTTTTTCTAATTGTTTGTTTTAATTCCTTTCCTGAGTTTTTTCATATTCAGCCTGCATTTCATAATCAACAGTTTATGTTCGGAGTTTACATCTACTCCTGGATACATTGGCCCAATTCGTTGAGCTTATTTAGGACATTCCACCCCTATTTCCTGTAAAGAAAGGGTATTCCGTTCCACTCCGATTCTCCCTAATAACTTCTGTAGCTGATATTTTTTGACTCAATGAGAAGCTACACTACTCTTTTATGAAACCATTTTCTCAATATACTTTTTTTTGGGTTAACAGGCTACATGAGGGTGATCCGGAAACAGGCATGATTTCAATATTGTATATTTAATTTTAGATTCTACCTATGGTTTGTAACAGCATAAGATGATTAAGCTTAACAGAATGTTGCTTCAAAAACAAATGCTGTGAAACACTAATAAATGTTGTTTATTTCACAAATAATTAAGAGGTTTTACTAAATTAATCGTATTGGTATTTGTTTTGCGGAAATGTTTTCTGTGAGCGTAACCAAAATTAATGAAAATTTATTGTTTAAAATCTAAATTATTTCAAACATGATTTTATTATTACTCAGCCACGTATATAATTTACTAATAATATAATTTTCTTCTTTCTTCTACATCTACTCCAATCTAAATGTTATGTCACCTGCTTCTGTTTTTTAAAATTTGAAGTGTTCTTCGTTCAAATACAAAACGGAAACAAAACAGTAATCTCGTGTAATTAGCAGTAATTGCAATGACTTGCACGCTGATATAACGAAGGATTTACTCTGTCGATCAACTGAGAGTTCATGGGCAGCTGAAGCAATTTGTCTAATTAAATCACATTAATTATTGATGAAAAGCACTTAGAGTAAGACAAATACATTGCTACGTTGCTGGCACGAATATTAATTCTATACATTATAAAATCATAATTTGAATTCAATAACAGTGAGAAATAATTTATACTTCAGGTGAATAAAATTTTATATATGGAGAATTATTATGCTAAATAAGTCTGCATAAAAAATAAATAAATAAAATAACAAAGAACAACTAATCATACGACTGTTTGCATTGTTGATAATTCTTTATCAATTCATTTGAATACGACTTGAAAGTAAAATTTTTTCCAATTAAGTTATAATGGGTTACAATTAGATGGAAACGTTTAATAAACATTTCTTTAGTGTACATAATATTTTTGTGAATGTGGTATATTGGACATAATGGCAAGCTACTTTTTATGTGAAAGCAATTCCCCAATATGCCTTGATATTTGCCATCGTGCCTTCAATGCCATATTCATCGTAATCTGTGTATGTGGCGCCCTTTGTTGTCCAAAGCTGAAGATATTGTGTTAGGCAGCGAAGTAATTATTTTGTCTTGTCTGATCTGGAACAGGTTAGTGTCTTTGGTCTTCGGGAGAGCGCAATTACGACGGAATGCAGTGGAAGCTTCAATCGACAGACGATCAGTGAACCAGTTTCATGCAGGTCTCACAATCAAATTCCGACACAGTAATTGGCTCGCATGCATCTATTGGTCGCCAGTAATTTTATCTGCACATTATTATAACCGCATACATCTGGAAACGTTGATACGAAAAGCGTTCCTTTCCACAAGGACTTATTACATTTTTCGTAGTCAATTCGCTTACAGGTCTTAAAAAAAATCAAGAATATTAATAATTCTCATGGAAATTGAAAAACATTTATCAGTAATTAATTCTAATATGTAATAACTTTAACAATGGGTCAAAATTAAAATTAATAATGTCAATATTGTATATTTAATTTTAGGTTCTACCTAGAAATTAAAGAAACATAAGATGATGATTCTGGTTAGCTAACCGAATGTTCCTTCAAAAATAATAACACTAACAGGATTATATCACAGATAATTAGAGGTTTACTTAATAAAGCATATTAGTCTCCGTCTGTGAGGATAAATTTACGAAATTTATTGTTTCAAATACCCACCTATTTGTAGCATGATGTTGCTAATATTTTAAACAAACAAACAAATGCTGGTGTCTAAGTGGAAATAATTTTTAGTCAGTAGATGAAGGCTGGCCGCACACTGCAAGCGACAAAACGGTCGGAGACGAGTCATTTCTGTCAGACGACGACTCGGGACGCACAGCCGCACATCTGGCGAAACAGTTGCGTCCGACACAGTGCGACAGCGACAGTCCTCTGACCTGACATGTTTCAACGTGTCGGACGATGACACATGCTCAGTTTGTATCTGTTTACAGTTGTATACTCTGTAACCTGCTTCTTCAGGTTCCAGTAGTTCCCATCCCTTTCTCTAATTATAGTGAAGAATGCAACAGGCAATAATTATTATTTTTTGTATTTTCTGCAGCAATGTTTGTTTATTGGCCACATTCTAAATTTTAACACTTTATACTATTGTAATTTATATATCCACTAGGTGACAGGGTGGAAGATGTTCTAGTGAAAGAACTCAACGTCACGTTGCACTTTTCTTCGTATTATATTTAATTTATATTTGCCTGCTTGTTTACTCAACATTTATTTAAAAAGAAAACAGATAAATAGAACTAATGAAAAGCATTAATGTAAAGAAGAAATGTTATCTAAGACAAAATAGCAGTCTCTACGGAGGAATTAAACTCTTCCGAAAATTAATGTAATGAAATTTTACTTTTTTCACCAAACAAACTCAAAAGATAACCGTAACTATTTGAACTCATCCTAGTAAAAGTGAAACGTATGTGTTCGTGCGTTCGTAATTCATTAAGAAAATCGTTTAAATTGATTTTAGTGTTAATTGGATGTTCCCATAAACCTCAAGAATTCTTGTTATTTCATCTTCACGCTCCATCTTGACTGATATACTGAGACTTAACGTAACGTTGCTCTTATCCTCTGTCTGCTCGACAACAATTTGCTTCCGTCGCAGGATATTTTGACTCGAGGCATAGTTCACAACAGTTGCATCGCTTGCAGTGTGCGGTCCGCGTAACCTGAACAGATGTGGAAAGAATATATGTAAATAAGATAGCAAATAAATCGTAAACTACTTTTTTTAAAGTTGAACATGGTTTGTTCAGCTTTAAATGTCTTGGGGGTTGCGTTAATATTATTTATTAACCAGGTTGGTCTCCACTAGAAATGAAATTAGTTGTCTGATGTAATGGTCAAGATGCTTCAATCTCAGAAAGAAGAGAGCTCGTATCCAAGAGCCGTGTCGCTTCGATCATTAATTTTAGCAATACGATCTTAATTAACTCTCTTCAATTCCATTGGTGTGCCTCTACAAAAGATTCCGTGAGACTTCGTTTTGCCCGCACCGAATATAACAAAACGATTTAGGGAACAAACAAACCCTGTCTCAATGTTGGCAATACTGCACTTTTATTTTTGGGTGCATAATGTTATTTGGAACTAGTCACTTTAATTTTCATTTTCATTTCATAAGAAACTGGAGATCACTTTTGAAGTAAAGAGAGATGGTAAATTATATTTTCTGGATGTGACTAATTACAAAATGAGAATTTCTTAAAACTAAGTCGTATAAAACAGATATATTTTTACATTAAGTCTTATCATAAGAAGAATGTTATTAAGAATTTTGTTGAAAAAATAATCAAATGATAGACGATGAATTTTTAAATGAAATCAAAACTAAATATTGCACAACTTTTACTTTACGTCATAAATAAAACGTGGAATAAGTGTAAAATGGAGTATAACGAAATAATGAGACACACAAGAAATATATACTATTGATAACGCTGTAACAGATCAATTGTTGAGATCAAAAGAAGACGGTCTTGGACTAGATAAAACAAATTTTGGAGAAACTAACAATAAAAACTGGAAAGAAGTTATATTAATTTTTTATATCAATAAACTATGAAACAGAATTAAAAATTAAAAAATAATAAAAATTTGAAGAATTTAAGGTACAAAGTAAAACATTCATAGAGAGTACAGAATTTATATTCTACAGAATTACATGGAAAAAGGGTGTGTCTGATTAACCATATAAGTTAATTAAAGATAATGACTTCAATTAAGTAAAATTGTGATGAAACTTAATAACATCCATTGATGAAAACTGCTGCGGACTAGTCTAAGGAAATGGAAATACTTATTGAAGCTCAGTAAAGCATATATTCAAGTTTAGAAGAAAGACAAGAATGGAAAAATTGGACCCGACTTTCAAATGAGGTTATATTGTATTGTCGTTCGTGACGTTTACAGTGAATCATGAATTTGAGCTTATTTTACGTACATTTTGAGTTTCCCTGAACGGTTCAATTCACCATTTACAAGTTTACTTTATTTAAATTGTCATTTGTGTATTGTGTGCATGAGATGCGTAGCGTGGCACCCCTGCCCCGGGGTGGGCGGCAATAATTTATAATCTCAACTCTAAATTCGATCTCTGTACAATTCACAATGACAAATTTATTTTTGCCGAAAAGTTATTTAGAATTTGTGCAAATTTTGGAGCGTTTTGTATTTGAATAAGGATGCAGGAAATTTGGTTTCCACCCCGGGGGTGGATGACTAATGAATGCAACAAATAAGTACAAATATAAATTCATTTTGAAAAGTCATTGTGTCCTTTCTGCCGGCGGCAGGACATTGTTGTTGGCGTGTTACCATACATATTACTGCTGATTTATTCTACGTTACGGTTAAACTGCTTCACGAATTGGAGCACTAATAAAAATCCTACCTTACATTTTCTTTTCGTTCACACTTTTCCTTGTAAAAAAATATAATATAGGGAATGTTGCTGTATTTTCACTAATTATCAAATCAGTTAGTTGGTTTTAGAAGTGAATATTTTCCATTAGAATTGGAATGCAGGACTGTATATAAAAAAACTCTATAACTTCTGAAATCGTATTTCTAATTACTTCATTACGTTTAAACGTCATTGCTCCAAATCCTAACAAGCTTTATGGACTTCGCATTAATTAACTCGATTACATTAATTTAATGGAATGCATAAAATGTATCCAAATTATCCAGCACGGAACTGTTTATTTGTGATGAAATTCCATTGACGATGAACTTAAAAGTTAATTTCATTTTCAACTCATAACAGTTTCAGGTGATTTTACTGATGTGAAGCAACTTCGTTACTCTTTCATTCAATTGTTTCGTCTTTGATGCATGTATCATGATTTTCCCAAAATATATCTCCAATGATTGGGATTATTTTAAAGTAGTAATCTGCCAATTGAAAGTGTTTGTAATATTTATATTATGTGCAATACTTTTCAATTTCTAGAAAAACGAACCCAAGAAATATATAGTTTTCATGTCACATATTTAATTATGTTTAAAAAAACTTAGCATAATATTGGCCTATCGTCTGTACAGACTTTTTTCTTTCCGTAGTCATTACAAAGAAAAGATTTGTCCTTATTACACAACTAAAACTAATGACTTGTTTTTGATCACTCCTTTTTTACCGTAGCGATTTTACAATTGTTAACGAATTGCAGTTATAAGCAGGTCAATCACTAAATTGACAAAAGCAGGTTCACAGGAAATATGAACAAATCCACAAAGAGAATCAGCTACACTCAATCATATAAACAGTTTCATGTAATGAGATCTACTAGATACTTATAGTTCGCGTATGCACATGCATCAGACTATGTAATGTTAGCACAAAGTATAATATTGCAGTAACGAAATTAAATACTGCCACGCTATTCTTTCAACTATGGTAAAACGGATTTATAACAATTCTCGACTCTCTAGAAATTAAATTTTAAACACTATACAGTCCTCATGTATACTTTTCTGGTAGAAATTGGAATATGATCTGTCACAGATTCCTGAAACTTAACGATTCCACTTGTCAGTTGTATCATGAAGAGTCTGACAAAATGATTCCCACACTTAGATGTTGATATCTGTTTTGTGTCACTAGGACAATACGTAATATGAGTGTAGTACTCACAACAACTACTAGAGATGTTTTCAGTACTTCTCCGTCATATTCCGCGGCTCAGTGGTCTTCATTTCGCCATGCCCAATAGTGTTTAGGAAATACAGCACATTTCTTCTTACTGATGTTGCCGATTATGAGCTTTCCTGGTAATCTTGATGAATTTCGACATCGATACATAATTGTTGATAAAAAATGGTTCCACCATCACACTGTAGACCAGTGATGGGCAAACTTTTTAAGGAGAGGCCCAACGAGAGGAAAAAAAACTTTAGGCGGGCCAATCAAATTTAGAGTTGAAGTGCCGTGAAATGTTATATTCTTTGTAACATGCTAATTTCGTTGCAAATGAGACATAATGGTGTAGCGTGCCTTTCTATCTATTGGAGCATAGGAAATATTGAAGGTTTCGCGATGACAAATATCTATTTATTATAAAAACACTAATAATTTTACGAAAAAGTGAAAAAAATATTCCCGGCTAGCTAAATATGCAAAAGTTCTCTACACTCAAGGTTTACCGTGGTGTAAATAGGCTATCAACGAATTCTGCACAACGTGACCCGCTCATAGACTGCTACAGCACCAGACGTCATTTCTCCGTCATCAATCGCAGAATGTCTGACCACCCAACCTCTCCGTGGATCAGTGATCGTCAAAAGGCTCTGTTTCGTTCCTCCTTATGGGAGAACCAATTAGCAAAGCTTTATCGTTCTACGTCACGTCAGCGTAGGGCAAACGGGGGCTGTTTTCTGAAAACCCTTACAGCGTTAAGCGAAGGAGGAGGGAACATTCCTTCGTTCCAGAGACGCAGTGTTTAGTTTCAAACCGTGAAATCCATGATCAGGCGCACGTGTCTAGCAGCTGCACATTCCTATCTCCCAAATTACTTAATCTTCCTTGCCATTATTCCATTCAGCCATAAGTCGCGCTACAGTGGTTTATTCCTAAAAATAAGGAAAACTACTTCCAATCTTTGAAAACAAGGCACTCAGAATCAGCATTACGTTTATTAGATATAATCTTGGGGATAAAATGTTTTTACAATTTGCATAATAAAACTAGAAAACCAACAACGCTAAGATAGGTGAATCGAGAAACGTCTCGCCACGGTGGAGGGGGCAGCTACTGCGAGGAGGCTCCGTTGCCAATTTTATTCTTCGCTACAAAGTTGTTAGCAGCCAGTACCTTTCATTCTCAACATAATATCTAGGATAAGTCAATAAATTTGTATGTCGTCACTGATACAAAACGAAAGAGAGCAAAAAGAGGAAAATATTTATTTTCTTAAAGTACATTCTTTTTTTATTCGTCAGATTAGAAATAATATCTTGCGGGCCGGATAGAACATTTCATGGGGTCGCATCTGGCCCGTGGGCCGTAATTTGCTAGACAGTAAACTTGGATTTACATAGGCGACCTGGCCGCAAAATATGAATCGCCAAAAATGGCCACGTTACTTTTATTTACAAAATGCGTAAGGAGTTTTTTCTTCTTTATTGAATGAAAGAAGAATGTCCCTACAACGAGATACTTACCGATAAAGACCATGCACAGGTGCACTTCTTTGCAGTTTCTATGGCGCAAATTGTTGAACTGAAGTTTCAAATGTTGATGTAAACACTGAATTTACTACCACTCTGCGCATCTTTCTCTATTTAGAAAAAATAAATTCCAAGTAAACAAATCCCGATTTTCAGGGCGCATTGAAGAAGTTGCAGGACAGAAAAAAGCTAATGTCGTGGAAAAACTGAGTTTCTCAAAATTATTTTCTTCCTACCTTGAAATGCTATGTGTAACAATAATTTCATAATACTGTAATCGTGAAAGCTATAACATTATTACAATTGTAAAGAGTTTAGTGAGGCTTTATTTCGTTGTCGCTGAAATTGATGATGGCATTAATGAAATAGTAGCTTTAGGTGTTGTAACAAGCCAAATGATTATGGGAGTTGGTTGTTAAGACAGAGGCTGACGGCGTGTTTATTTATGGTTGAAAGCACGTTGTTCCGCTGACCTGAGGAATGACGAGCAAAGGAGGGAAAGTGGGGGGGGGGGGAATAATACGAGAGTTAGGTGCTGGAGACATGGAAGGTTGAGCCTAGAGCCTGCTAGCGTCGCCCACTTTATCTTCTTACGTCCAGCGCGTCATCAAAGCAGCCAAGTCGCCATTCTCTTTCTGTGATATAACCTAATTTAATACATCTTTTTTTGTGAAAATTGCACTATATTAATAGTCCTACCAAATTTGAGGTCATTTTAGGCTAACAGTCAAATATATTTGTTTTTATAAACTTCTGATTATGAGTGACCCACAGGAACCCTGAGAGAAAGGTTCTAATTGCTTTAATTAATAATGTTTCATGGAACATTCTAGTTGTTTCTTAAGTCACCAGAATAATTAATAGATACTAAAGAATACTAAATTTTATTTTCACATTTCTGTTATAATTTGAATAAACTCCTTCACGTAGAAAATAGTCCGTTAAAATTTTGGCGTCCAACTTTCGGTGTTAGATAAACTATAAAATAAAACTTATTGATTTTGGTATACATAAAATATAATTGAAGCAGAAGCAACACCTACTATAAACTCCTGAGATTAAAACTAAGCCAGTGGTTAAAACTATTCTATATGAAGCGTTTCCGACGTCCTGTGGTCTAGTGGGTAGCGTCACTGCCTCACAACACAGAGGTCCCAGGTTCGAATCCTGACATCGGCTCGGATGTTAATTCTGCGTTCGGTTAATCTGTATCGGAATGTGTCATGTAGGTTGGCAGTCCGTCATCGACCAGAAAGACCAAGGCCCTGAGTGGGTTGCAGAGCCGAAGAAGAAGAAAAAGAATGCTAATTAATTAATTAGTGTTGTGGCTAACAACGGACCCAAGTGAGGAAAGTTCTCTACAGAGAACCATTTCCTCTTAGAAGGGAAATTATGCAGAGCGGGGGTTTTTGCCGGTTGATGATAGATCCATGGTAGTACTTTACCCTGCGAACGTAGTAGCGGGAGCTCTGCAATGGGTCACAGAATGTACATAGTCAAAATAACAACTACAGGTTTTATTTCATTCTTTTCAGGCAGTCCGCATAAAATACAACAATATTCCCTATTTCACATTTTTTATAAATAATACATTTAGATATCAAAGATATCCAATGAAACTTTTCAACATGCAAAATATCTAAATGGTTTCAATATCCTAATTGTGTATTGTTCTCCAGCTCAGATGTATTGAAATGCTAGTATTGATTTTCAATTGAACCCTCCATACTTTGCAGCTGGGAGTGGTAAAATCAGCGATTCGGCAGAAAAAAGAAAGTTGAGTATGAGAGATTCCTCCCTACAGCTGAATATCCAAACGTATATCGGCGAAAAAACAGGTAATCTAGTTTCCAGACTCCGGGAGCCGCCTCCTGTATCATGGTTGCACTCCAGATCAACTCACCAAAGTACCAATGAAGGGAACAACTTTTTACTATAATCAATAAGTCAACTCTTAAAACTAGTTGGCCACCAGACGTTAAAATAGTGCCAAGTTGATAACAGATTCTGTATCTTATATTCTTAATATGTCAATCATTTCTCAGTTTAATTCGTTTTAATTTAATGATTAATATTGTATAAAACGAAACATTTTAACGGAAAATTTCTATTATTACAATTTATTATAATTTTACTTCACACTTACAGACATACAATATGTATTAAAACAATTATTTTAGACAGACAACTACGTTAATAGGATTAACAAATTTATTTGTCAAATTCGCATCAACTACACAGTAAACAATGAATAATTTAAGTTCTACAGGCAATTCAGTCTAAATACTACCGACGTAATAATGTGTTATTACAGCAAGTACGAAAGTATATGACACTAGCAGCAGAAATTCATGTCAACACCCTGTAAGGGTCGGAATAGAATACAAACCATTCTATAAAAATAACATTTTATTATGATAATAATTTTATCCCTTAAATTTTATCAGTCACTTCAATAAATCAAAAATATATTTCAATTTTGATTTCCAAACTTTATTCGGCAGAATGCAAATATTTATAAATCCATTGAATTGCCCCGTAAGAGACGGCGTAAAAATCTACTGCGATTAAAAGTCTTATTAGCTGTTCCTATACCACTAATCCTACTTACTGTGTTGTTATAGACGTAATTTTACAGCATGAGAGAGAGAAAGGGCGAACAATATCACACGATCTATAGTTGTAAACGTGCGAAGGGTTTCTTTGTCAACCACTGGACTGGACGGACGTATTCACAAAATTCCGGTTGACGTACGTGTAACGTAAGTCGAGTTCATAATCTTCGCGATAATGAGACTGAAGTAGAGCGTAGGCTGCGTTTCGAGGCAAACAGAATGGGAATTTTTCAAACGAGATCTACGACGGCTCCGGAAGAACCCATACCGTGGGGTTCAGGCGAGAGGCGACAAAACAGACAGTCAAACATAACAATTACCTATGAACGACTCCCCTAGGTGGAGGGGTGGAATTCGTGGAATTTTTATGTAATAAAGGCTCATATATGAGTCGGAAAACAATTCTTGAGATTAATTACAGGTTTTTATTGTATTATGATAATTGTCTTTGCCGACCTACTGTGGTGTAGTGGCTAGCCTCTGGTTGCTGCCTCACTGCCCAGAGGTCCCGGGTTCGAATCCTGGCATGGGCTTGGATGTTTGTGTCGTCACGGTCGCGAAGTCCGGGAGGATCGATACGTTGACCACGTGTCACTCCAAATTCGGAATGTGTCTTGGAAGATGATAGTCCGCAGTCGACTCGGTAGGCCCAGGCCCTCAATGGGCTGTAGAACCATGGAGGAATGATAATTGCCATTAACACAGAAATGAAATAAAAATGCACTGAATTTCGCACACTGAAATTGCTAAGGTCATAAACCCAACTGACGCACACAAAAGAGCGCCCCTCACAGGTAATAATCCAAAGATCAAGCGTGAAAATTTCATAACTTCAACACTGCATCCCATCTAAACTCAATGCGCGCCACAGAACATTCACTCATAATACTATTCACGCGAATAGTCAGGCGTTATTATAAATTACATTAAACCAGGTTAATTTTCAGACAATAGAACTTTCTTAATTTTTTTATGTTTTATGTTATTAGTGAGGAGGAAAATCTACACAAAAATGCAGAACTGATTCTTTCGGGCTGCAGTGAGTAAAAAAAATTGACAATACGAAAAGATCATGATTTAAATAAAGAGCGTCAGGCTGCAGAGAAAGTACGAATTGGTTATAGTAGATACTTAAGTTGACGACGACAGACGAATGAAAAGCTCACAGCATTTCGTCGGTATTGGGATATCTCTATTTGAGAGAGGCTGGCCTTTCAGAGGCTGAATCAATTGGCCTATGAGGCTCATTTTTCCCATGCGAATGCCCAGCATTTATGGAGGTGATAAATTCTATTCAATTCAATTCCCTGGCGTAAGATGACCGACTCAACTCAATTAATTCACTTGAAAACAAAACAAACCTTACGTCTTACTTCACAACACCCTAATGAATGTTGGAATTAGAACTGCTGATTATATTTTGAAAACATATTTATATGGGTTACCGGAGTTATGTAATTCGGCAGTGTGATTACAAAACTAACTTACAAGCTCAACAATTTAGAGTAAAGATTAGAAACACAAATCTTAATAATGTTTTGTCAGAGCAAAAAATTAATTGAACAAAACAAAAACATCTCCACTTTATCAAAAAATATTTGAATCATTATATTTTAGAAAAACGATTTCTAAATAGCGTAACATATTTACTTAACAGTTTGAAAATAGTTTATACTAATGATATTTTAAGACTTGATAATATTATCTCTTGAATTTATAATTATTTGTTTCTAAACATCAGATCCAAAATTTAATACTACTAATATTTTAATGTCCACAATATTTAAGGCCGTTTTATTATTCAATTATAATGTATATAACTTATAATTTAACCCAGATACACTTAAAATCATTTAAGATATGTAAGAAATTCCATTTATCTCCTGTCCACACTCCACAACTGGTACTCGAGATTTCACTAAAGCCTACATAGGGAAAGTTAGAAACTATAAAACCATTCAAGTCGTTTACAGGCTCAAACAACCACTAAGGTAACAGTTAAAGTAAATGTGCTCTCTTTTTTAATTTATCACAGAAACTATAGAAATCTAACAATGACATAATTTTTGTTTGTCACTGCACTGTACACAGTCTTCTATCCATTGCTGATCAGTCGACAAAACAGGAAATAACACCCATAAAGTGTGTAGTTTTCTTTCTCGAACAGAGGTTTGACGTTCTATGTCTTTCCAGACTATGTTCTCTAGTTCAAAGTGATAGACTCATATTTAACCTCAAACGATTATTCGTTTCAGACCGTAAAAATTGACCACGGAACGGGTGGTGCAATCGGTCAGTGACGCAACATGTAACGGTCAAACACATCTGCACAGATTATTGTCATTTTGGCAAGGGATATTTCGAGCAGATGATCGGCATTATCGGACAGGTAGTCCAAGGAGGGGAAGATAAACGGAAATTCATCGTGAACCAGGAGGAATAGCGGCGGCGGCTGTGATCTGGACCAAGTACGACCCAAATACGAGGAAGGCGCTAGAAGGTCCATTATGACCACACGGTAATTACTCCTGTGACTATTTGCCAGGTCCGAGCAGATTTTGAAGGGTAATATTTTTAATCTATAAAAAGGACCATAATATATGACCCTGACTTTAGAGATAAGAATTGTTAGTTTTAAGGAATTTATTTGTATAATTACGTAAATATATATGTAGTGATAATAAGAAAGAATTGCTGACTTGTAGTTTGAAAATTCCAACATTGTATATTAATGTAAATTTGTTTTGGATCAAGTAAATTGTTTCTTTTTATTATTATTTAAGAGCTTATTATCAATATATAAATATCGCACTTAAATAATCAGCATCCCCCTTATACATTTCAAACAAGTGACAATGCTGTTACTTCTCACAAATGAAGAAACTTCCGTAAAGAAATGTTTGGCATGATTATACGAAAGTTAATATATATCTTGTCTTACTCGCGTCTATTTAAATAGCAACTACCGCTTAATTAATCTTGAGGAAGCCAATCCTTCTAATAGGGAAATCATTGTGCATGGAATCGTTCTGTTAAGAACCTGGTACTCAGTTCACTAATACTGTAAACGTTTGTTAAAGTGTCAGAAGTACACGGCAGTTTTGGTTTTTTTTCCTGGTTTATCTCTATCTCGTGTATGAGCTGTCAGTGTTTGATGAACGTTCTGTGCGTGTGACTGTGCGGCGCTCTCTGCACACTTCTCAGCTCGTTGCCTGTACAATCTCTGCCTGAAACGCTTCCCTAATTGGCAAGTTGTCTTCAACATTTTCGAACCACTGTTTTGCGGTTCAGTCCAGATAGAAATAGGCAAACGGTGTCGTCCTATGCCACGTTTCTCAAAGATCGTAAGATACAGAAACAAACACTTATTAAACACTAAGTGCTGTACAAAGACTCGTACTGCGAAAACTGAATCCGCTTGGAGGTCCAGTGAACTACGGTTGCAAGCTCTATCATGTGTCATTATATTCTTCCTACTTTACTTTAATTGGTCGTGTCAAATTTGTGTCTACATTATTTTAAAAGTTTACTTCAGTTCTTATAAAAATAATTAGTAAATATTTTTTAATTTTACACAAACATTTTTTAGTCTTATCATATTTATCCATGATAATTTTTTCTGAAGGGTTTGATCTGGATCATCATAATTATTATTCTTAAATTTATTAAATTCACTGTCACATTGTAATAGATCCGAATGTTTTTATGTCTTGTTACAATCAACGTTATAGAAAGCTTCAGTAGAAATTTTCATTAATATAGGGACTGAAATTAATTCCTTTTTCGTAACATTATTGTGTATTTCCGCAATTATTGCTCAATATTATTAAGCTTATAGGTCGGCAAACAGTTTGCAAGAACTCGTGAGTGGAATACACATGCCATAGATATTATTAGAGCATGAGACGAAGGAAGCAGCAGAAAGACGGGAAAAGGCGTGTGTAGCACAGGAGAAAAAGAGATCGAGACGATATAAGATGGTTCTGAGAATCGTCTGAGCACAGGTGGACGATCAAGCATAAATGGCATCAAATGGCCACATTAATCGGTGATTATGTTGAGCGTCGTCTCTAAGCTACTCACGTTCTGCGGCTACGATGCTCTGCGATCACTACAATCGCTCACCGTCGCACACATCACAATTAATCGGGGTTTACTTATATGGCCATTACTCACATACGCCGTACGTATTTCCTTATACATACATATTTCTTTACATGTATATCATTTGTAAGTTTTGAGTATTAGTAATTTTGTTTCAATAAACATCATATTTGACTAGAAGTATCTAGGTCAGTATTGAATATGTCCATGTTGCGTCTTCCACGTATTCCTTCGGCCATTAGTCACATATGCCAAAATAATTGCGTTTTAAAAGAAATGCTTATTTGTAATTTTACCGTTTATTCAAACCTTGTTAAACATGTACACACGACTTAATTATGCTCTGCGGTTAGTATGGAGATCTGCGTCAATGCTCGTTTCTTCTCTATGACTTGGTGCGCTAAATTTTAAATACCGAGGAAGGCCCCCATTATTTACATTAACCCAGTGAAATAATGTCTAAAGGTAAACGATTCAAATTTCTTCCCCCTCGACACGAACGCGAAGTAATAACTAAACTTAAGCATGCACAAAAATTTTCCATTACTTATTTCACACCATATCTCATAATTTTGCATCATGTAATTAGTTTTACTGTCTTATATTTTCCGCGTCACATCTTCCCAGTGGCTGGTATCTTCTTACTATTCTACTCGCCATGGTGTTTTATGATCCTGTGCGTTCCTGTTTAGAAGTCACTTAAACGACTATTTCCTCCTCGCGTATCACACAGCTACCGTGTTTGATGAAAACGAGTAGTGATGGCCTAGAGAGTATTCATCAAATAGTTCTTTTATAAATCATTCTCTGTACTTAATTAGTTCTTTCAGCTAATTCATCTGAACTGATCAGTTAATTTCTCTTTTTTATTTTACAAAGTTCGTTGGTTACCTCATGCATGCTATAACACCTACCAGGCCCCAGCCAGAAAAGAAATATATTTCATTTTCATGCCCTTTTTAGAGTGAAATTCGAAAGCAAACTCAAAACGTAATAGGGAGCTAAATTTGTAAGCAATGTGTCCGGGAAATATTTCATTTGTTCATACTGCCCTTAATCAGACAAGCGCACGATAGTTAGGTAGCTATTAGGTTCAGCTAGAAATGCATGTTTCCTTCGATTCCTCCGCGAAAACGGCGTAAGAATATAATTTTCCTTTACCTATTTGAATATTATTTTACTATAATAACTGAATAAAGACCAAAATCTTTGAAAAATTTAAATAAACTTTAAGTATTGGGATATCTTCAGTTATATTTAGAAGTAAATAATTGGATATAATGGCAACCCATAATAGTTTACTTGCAAATAAATAATTTTAATGTAACATGATTACTTAAATAATTGAGAATTTTGAAAATAATTAATGTTTTTCAAAAGAAAAATTTGGACTTACACAAGGTAGAATTAGGTGTAATGTATTAAATAAGCGAAGAGAAATTTTAAGTCTGTGCATCTGTTTTCCTGGTTTTGTGGGTGGGACTCGCATTCCTTAGGACAAAAGGATCACCCTTTCGGTTGAATGTGCGCGACAGGCCCATTCATGAAAAACGAAAGATCCGTGGAAATTCTTTCTATTGGCTGCAATTGTCAAAGAGCAAGTCAATAGACATCATTTGAGGATAACAGCTTATTGGTGGTTTGGAATTATGTAGCTTCCCACCGAGCCATCGAGGGAAGGTATTTGGGAGACGGCAGACAGAAGATGTGGGGAGACGGGAGAAATAAGTTGATGAGAGACGGAAGAGTCGATGAAAAAGTTAAATTGATAGCCACTAAGAGAAGGAGAGACGATGTGGAGATTCGAAAGAGACAGCAGATGAACAGTAGGTGTTGAGAGACGGGAGAGACGTTATTGGGAAACGGAAGACATTTGATATAGAGAGGCCGGCTAATGCTTACCTAAAACTAAACTGTTAGCCGCCGGAAAGAGGTACGGTAGTCTCCGCCAGATTGGTCCACGAGATTCAGCCCGGACGGAGTTGAACAGAAGACATCCCCTGATGCAGCCACCAGCCATAATCGACGCAGATACTTCGGGGGTATCGTTGTTTTGAATTAGAAAGAGTTCACATTTGCCAGGCTTATAGCCGTCAGAAATCAAAATAGCTTCATAATTCACCCCACTGAAAACCCTGATTTGTCATGGAACGTATTTTTTTAATAATGCTATTTTTGAAAATTTGTAAATACCTTTTATACTCTTGCTAAAACATTTTATTTTTATTAAAGTCAGAATTTTAAAGTTAACCTAGTCGTTTCTTTTGAAAAATAAAATACCCATTATAATATAAATTAATTAAATAAATAATATAAATTACTTAAATAAATTAAATTACCTCCACCTGCCAAAATTTACATTACAACCTTTATGAGCCGCTCTTGCTCCACCGTCCGCATCCTCCCTTTCCATATACCTTCCAATGCTATTAAAGGGGAGTTGTCTGTTTCAGGATCACCCTTATGTAGTCTTTTAACTCCCCCTCTCCCCGCAAAAAAATAAAATAAAACACGAGCCTTATACGTGTGTTGCCCTTGACGCTACAAATAACTATGATGCCTACAAAATAAATACTTATTACATACTTCCTACACTTTCTATATTTATTTCACGAAACGGTTTAACTCGGAAGCGACACTTAACGCGTGATTCCGTTTTTCATAATCTAAGGCCACTTTTCAAGTTAACACGCGTGGAGTAATAAATGAGGTAACAAAAATATGAGACCCAATCAAAGCTTGTTTATTATTCACCTTAGATGTGCAGAGATGGATTGTTTATATTTAGAGTTGCATACCTTAGCATTACAGAATTCCCGGGCAATACCTTGAACAGGATATCATCATAATATAAAACATATGATATTATGATATTGTAACCGCCCGTTCCATATTTGGAAATATTTCTTTATGTCTTTATAGATTTCCATATCCCAGCGATTGTTGTATGTTCAATTATCTCCCAGTTAGTTTCAATATATCACATTATTATTTAAGTCAAATATGATAATAATTACGTATGAATAGGAAACTTAAAACGCATCTAACGTTAGATTAAAACATAAACGTTAAACGCGGTGAGCGCCGTAATTTAGACCATTGGTCACTTTGTCTTTTGACACATTTCAATGTTTTTATTTCCGTTGCATTAAATTCCAATTAGACATTTCCTATACTATCCATTGTCAAGACAATAGGATGAGCAAGAGGAAGACTTTGAATCTTAGACGCAATTGTTGCATGAAGTAGATGAGATACAACTGTTTTCTACGGTGTTGTCAAACCATCTCACCGCTTGGAGTTAATGAACTAAATCAGGACAAAACCATACAATTTAAAAACGTAAATGATATCAAGTTTCATTTTTACAGACGATAGCAATCTCCATTTATCCACACAAATTTTCCACCGCTTAATATATGCAATTTTTCTTTAAGCCCATGTAGAGCGCAACACTATCGGACATTTGACAACGTTTATCCCTTCCCTTGATTCCTTAGTAGAGCTCATTAGAAAAACGAAGTTCGGGGACTTCGAACGTGTAATTAGAGGTGGAAAGACGTACATCCTGGTGTTCCGGATAAATTGGGACTTGAAAAATTTCTGCTCCGACCACCCGAGCCATCGCCCCGGATTTAGAAGAAATTTTATTCCATCCATCAAAGGCATTACTCCGGACATAGACGAATTCGCCACGTCTGGACTGTAAAAGAGGCGAGCCCTAACTTGTGTCTTAGTGTGCATCAGTCAATTCCGCTGAGTGTGACCGGCAGCTGGTGGCTTCCATTTGCCACACTTGGTTCGCAACTGACCGACGTATCTGCTGGGGAAACCACGGTGATACTCGCGAGTCTCCCACCGCTGAGCTACGCTTGTGGAGTCGCGGACCAGACAACTTCCGTTCTAAGCCACTTCAAGGACACACCAGCTTAAATAAGGTGAAGTCGTGTCCATGATATGGCTTATTAGTTAAGACACTAAATCAGTGCGCAATCAATGTGTCATTCATAGCTGAGATTGGACTAAAGTCAAGTTTAACACAATCCTAAAGTTGCTTAGTAAAGGTGCCCTTAATATAATTATATTTTATTGGTATGTGCGCGCATATGTTAAGCGCGGTTAATTCTGAACTTGCTTTTTAAGGTAAATATAGCGACTCGTAAATACGTGTTTGAAAAAGTGGCAAAACGAGAGAAAATTTATGATGTTTTCTTGGTAACATTTATGCGGATTAAAATTATACCAGAATTTTCAGATTAATGAATTTTGTCTAACATGCCACGAATGAGTTAGCGGATCCTGAGTGTAGACCTTGTCCACAAATGTGTTTAATCTATGGGGAATTAATGTGATTTTGTATAAATTAATGGATAAAGAAGATTGATTTATGTATTGTCCTTCTTTTGGTTCAGTAATCATATACTTCCTTAGTAAATTATATATTCATTAAATTTGTCATTTTATGCTTATATTACGCTTATTAAATATTGTCTAACTTTTGCCTGTTGTATTCCTTACACTAAGATCAAAGCTCCTCCCATAGCAATATTCGACCGCAAGAACCTCGAATCCAGAAATGGTCTACCGTCCGAACTAAACGGTCAAATAAAAAGTGGTGAAATTTTGACCCAACTTAGTACACGTGTTTTTAAGGATCCGGAAATCAGGACCATAGGGGCGGGGTTGGACGGAGCAAATATTTTCAAATATATAAAAATGGCCTATTAAAAACCGTCGAATGAAATATTCTTGGGGTCAATTACTTTGATTTGTGAATCGATTGAACCTCTTTCAGTATAGCAGGAGACTATTCATAGGATTCGGGGTGGAGGGGCATGACATAAAATAACAAGAAAACAATCCCTAGTGGTGTCAAAACTCCTGTAGTGTGAGTCGCTGAGTTACAGTGTGACATTCACTAAGTCGGTTGACCTTCATTTCTAAGAATGGTATTGAAGGGTATAAATAAAAAATTCCACGTTCAGTCTTAAACGGGAGAAGGACGAAATTTGATAACGTGTTTTTTGCAACCCAGAAACAAATACTGTTGGTGTTAGACACCACCCTCAGTGGGTTGTGGAGTGGGCTTAAATTTTACTCATGAAACATGAAATTGAACGATATAGGATATGGAAGATGCTGCGTTTAATTCCAACATTCAACATGCAACTTAACCTGTACTTCAGTACCAGAATTCCGGGGGAGATGGTGATGGAGGAAGGGTTATTGATGACAATAAAATGAAATCTATTCCGGGATTATGTACCGGGTTATTATAAATAATACTGGGCAACGCCGGGCACCTAGATACTTATTATTATAGGTAATGGTAATAACTCTATAATTAATCAAAATGTCACTATGAGTGTAAACTTTTCAATTGTAATTATTGTTCTTGTAATGATTGTAAAATATAATAAATAGTAATTATTTCTTATATCATACTGAAATAAATAGAGTTGAATAGTTATTTTAAGTGGAATATTTATCTATTAATATTAAGCTTTTATAATAAAAAAGAAAATAATTTACTTGATCCAAAAAGATTCACATCCATAATACAATTTTAATATTTTCAATCATTATGCCGACAATTCTTTCTTAATTAAAACTACAAATATATTTACATAAAAGTGATACAAATTAAATTCTTAAAACTAACAATCATTGATATCTAAACTCACGGTCGTATATTATGGGCCTTCTCATAGATCAGAATATTAAACACAAAATCTACTAGGACCTGGTAGTATAGGAAAACAGGAAAAAGGTTACAGGTGTAATATACCGTGTCAGCTTAGTGAATATTCCAACACCTTCCTCGTTGAAATTTCCTCATGAGAGTCACCGCCGCTATTTGTCCCTGGTTCAGGACTATTTTAGGTTTTCCTCCTTTCCTTGGACTACGTGTCAAATAATGTCCATCATCTGCCCGAAATCTCCCTTGCCACAATTCCAATCATCTGTCCAGCAATCTCTCTCTCGGAATCTCTCTCCAAATATGTCTACCCATCTCTCTCGGAATCTCTTACGAAAATCACTCACGGAATCTGTTCTCGAAAATCTGTCTCGTCTCACCGCTCTCGAAAATCTCTGTCTAAAATCTAGCAGCACGCTTTTTTAAAATCTCCTCCTGACTTCTTTAGTTTATATCGCCAAGGTGGCAGGGGTGGATATTCGCCAATAACATTTGTGGTTACAATTGGGGAAATACACCAGCCGATGCCACCAAATCCCACCAAAATTGAAATATTAAAAAGGTCGGCTTCCAATAAAAGGGAAATATTAGAAAAAATTGAAGAAAAGTCGGATTCAAATAAAAGGGAAATATTAGAAAAATTAGAATCCACTAAGAGGGAACTATTAGAAATAATTGAAGATGGCAGAAAAGAGATTATAAGCATAATGGAAAGTTCATGTACTGCAATAGAAACAACAATTAGGAAAGAGGTACGGGCCGTGCAGCTAGAAACTCGAGCGACACAAGACAGACGAACGGGGGAGGAGATGATAAATAGTTATGATGTGTTAGCAGTTGAGGAAATTGAGGTAGTAAGTCAGTACGATGTAAGTAGGAACGCTGAAAATTTGTCGAATCAAGTTGATTTAATTGAAATTGCAACGTTCAATAGAACGAATGAGGTGAACGACAAAGCTGAGCGATTAGAAAGGGAATTAAATTCTGACTTTAAAACTGTCGAAACGTTATTAGAACGTGGAGAAGGAAATATGTATGCCGTATAGGAAAGATTAGGGAAGAAAGTCGATGAGCGTGAAAGTAAAAAGTTTATAAAGCAAATTACTAAAGTTTCGGACGTCTTAGAGGTCGTATTACCACTATTTAAGGAAAGTTCCCAACAAAATCCGAAGAAACGTTACGAACTAGATAGACGCGTATATGAGACGGAAATAAAATTGGTAAATTACGTGAAACATATTCGAAAATCGGTTCGTAATTATATGCAGACGGAATATAATCAACATCTTAAATATGATCTCCATGAGGTTCAAAGAGAACATACAGCTGTACGGGGGATATTGCGAAACAAGTGTTATATCAGACGAAAAAGTTATTCCTGTACTTAGCAGAACGCGAAAATTTTAATTTATAATAACCTTAGTTCTTTATTGCGATGCATATATAGAATAAGAATTATAATTTTAGAAGGACTTAATATTTAAGATTATGCACTTATTACTGTATTTACAGGATTTATTAATCATTGAGTGAAGGTATACTAGCATATGCAATTTAACTTTTTCTATTTGAATGATGTCGAAATTAGACTAAAGGGAATATTTATCTTTTCAAGAGAGGCCATGTATAACTTTGAGAAGGATTGGTTGTGAGAAATTTGACATAATGTTGTAGTTTAAAATATATCGAGGGCATACGGAGAATCTTTAGGAGAGCGGAATTGTCATCGAGCGCATATGTTTGGTTGTGTTGTGAGCGATATGTTGAATATCACGGTTATGAGGTCGTGACAGAGGTATTAGTGGGATATAGAGAGTTTCTTATAGAGAATTAATAGGAGGTAATTTTATTGTAGAAGACGTTGAGGATAATTGATGATTGAAGTAGAAATAGAGAATTGTAAGATGGTTGCAGGCGAGAATTAAGAGTAGAAATCGACGAAGATGAAAGAAAGATTTTAATAATGATGTAACGTAGCGCTAACTAATTGTCGGGAATAGATAAGAATCTGTGAGTTTCAGTAAGATAAATATGGAATTATCCGGACTCCGTGAAAAGTAAGTGAATATTTTTTTAAGATATCTGCAACCAAATCCTTAAATGTGAATTTCAATGAAGCCCTATTCCCTTTACTACAATAAAATAATTGTCCCGAAGTTTTGTTTGTTTAGCTAACACCTGGGTAATAATGTTTGGTATATAAAATGTGTCAGTATCGTACAGGGAACTTTCAATAAGTATATTAATAAGTGTATGTATGTATGATTAGTTTAGAATGATTTATAACGTAGGGTTAATTATCTGATATTTGGTGTTTGAATGACTTAATATATTTTGTGTTGATGGCGTGCATGACTGTATGAAGCGTGTCTCGTGTGAATGATCCTAATGGGTATTTTTATTAATTAATATGAATTAATAATGAGGGAATATTGAGCTATAGTAATGGCTAGGACATAGTGGGGGTTCTGGTCCATTGGTTTTGCCATGATTGGAATTACGTGAAGGTGTGATATCTGGCCAGTCTATGCCGGATATTGGTGGCTTTGCTACGCCACCTGAAGAATAGCATTCAACCGTCGTGTGGCAGATTTGCCACGTCCACTGAAATGTCTATCTGAGGGTGGACGAGAACAGTTGTGGCACGCCCCTGAGGGATGGCAGACACCCTCGTAGCATGGTGGCCTTGACCATGATGCACCGTCCAACTGGCGGCAGGCAGGTAGATGTGGAATTTTCCGGTGCCATGGTGCCGGACGGTAGACGTGCTAGTCTGAGGATTCATAATATTAAGCTTGTTTTTCTGAAGGAACATTCACGCTTCAAAATTTCCAAAAGATCCTCTTACCTGTGCCATGGAAAATTTCCCGCGCTTAATTAAGGACTCATGAGGTTTGGTGGAACAAACCACGTGGTATAGCGTTTTCCCTTGGAGAATGGATATACGAGTTTAGATGGGAGGCGAGAAGCCGAAAATGTTCAGAATGGCTGTAGACGTTGAAAGGGAGAGGAGATACAAATGCAGAGTGGTGCAATTCGTGGGAAAATGGTTCTAGACGTTGAGAGCGCGAGGAGGTAGAAATTCAGAGTTGTTCAAGACGTTGAGAAGGCGAGGTGGGAGGAGAAAGATGGAAAGTGGAACGGATCTTGAAAGGGAGGAGGAAGCTGTAGAGTGCACCAAGAGTTGAAAAAGAGGTATTGTTCTTTAGTGAGAGGGTAGAAAACAATGAAGACAAGAATGAAAAAGGAGGAAAAACTGGGGATTCCGCAATCACCGGCAGTACTAGGTTCATCCCACTTTCCGCCGTAAATTTTACAATTTAACCCGAAGGAAGAAGGAAGTTCCAGTCGCATAGAAACTGTGTTGAGAGACGAATGAAAATAATACAGGTTCGTCAAGTGAACGAAATCTCTACTGCATGTGGTTACCCCATACATTTTTAAGACTGATATTTAATAGCGGACAGGACGCCTCAAAGTGATTATTTTTTGTATAAATGAAATTATTATATTATTTCTTAAAGCGCAAGTAATTTAATTAAATAGTTTAAATAAAACTCCCTAATATTATTTGCAGACGTAATAAAACACAACCACAAAGAAGCTTTAGATAAAATTAAACGCATGCAATTGCAACAAAAACTCCGCTTTGGAGTTCAGAATACTCCAAGAAAAAATTATCCCCTGATTAAAAACAGGCGAATCAAATCAAGGACTGCAAGCTAATAAAAGCGATCTCCCAACAGTCGATGGTCAATAGTCCATAGTCAATCCTTCACATAGTAGAAGTACGATCTATGGTTATTATGAATGGAATGTAAATGGTTTCTACAGAAGAAAAGTCTGTCTTTAAAAGTTAATCAATACTCACGATCCAAGAGATGAACTTCGATCCGGTACGGAATCAGGAATTAGGGGCTTCAACAATTTCCACAAATCTAGTACGAATACCACACGCGCAAGTGGTTAAGTATCAATTTATATTAATGAAGACCTCCCATGAGAACATTTCCCCATAATCTTAAATTTTGAAGTTGTAGGGTAAAGATTCGGTTAAACACAAGCCTTGTAATCAGAAACGTTTATTTTCCATCCAACAAGCTTCTACTGGAACCGGTTACTAAGATACTTGGACCAAACTACTTGCTTCTGAGGCACTTTAACACTAATAATGAACTATGGGGATCGGAGGGCACTGACAAGCAGTTGGATAGTCCACGAAATAGTGGATCATTACAATCACTTCTTCATCATCATCAATACTCAGGTTAACACATCCACAGGTAAAACATAAGCGATTAATTGAATGCGTTCCACCATAAACATGGCTGACTATTGCGAATGGTCGACACTGACCATATTGCCATCCGATCCTCCGTGGACGACCCCCATATATAGAAATCTCCACACCGCTAGATGGCGAATAAAAAATACTAACTGGGCGAACTACGGAAAGGCAATTGAGAAACAATTGAACGAGGAAGTCAACACATTCGCCATGCTCTACATAAACAACAGAAGCACTCTGCAGTGTCGTGCTAGAACCTGCCTACGAAAGCTTTAGCAGAATCATATATCTTGGTGGGACGGCAAATTGAATGAAGCACATTCCAAATACAAGCATCAATTAAATATTTTTATAAGGCACCCAAATACCGCCAACGAATCCAGAGCCTCTTCCAGAAGGAAAGTTAAAGAGGTCAACCGCACAAGCCTGGCTGCCGAAAATAGAAACGGTCAGCGCCACACAATGTGCGCGAAAATTCTATCCTTGAACTGGGCACGTCGCAAACTTATTGTCCAACGAAGATGAAAACATCACAAGCTGCCTGACTTCACGGACTCTTCTAAGAACAAATCGTATTCTGCAGACTTTGAGCGAAGGAAAGCGAAGAAGGAAATAGATACAGCTCCAATAAAACACGCAGACACGAGAAATAAATAAAAGTTGCAAAATGTTCTCACGAAACAATCTTTTTAAACTGATAGAATCAGAATTTGAACTTTCTTTCAAACTTCTTTGGTCTTAGGCGCTAAGCTTGGCGTTTGGCTTAAATTCATTATTTATTTTTACTATAAAACCTTATGAATAGGGTAAAACAGTTTTACTAATTTATGAAAATGAAACAGATTTTATTAAATCTTCCAAAATTATTCATTTCGGCAATTTGCAAAGGTTATATTCAATTTGCACGAAATATTGGTTCGTTAATAATTTAATTTTAATATTGACTTCGTCGACATATTTAAGTTATTCATAAATCCTAAAACGCATTATGACACGTCTCTGCGTCCTACACAGACCAAATTTTGTGTCAGAAATTTTTCAATCTTTAGAAATCAAAAATTGTTTCAATTTTTGTATGTGAATAGTGGAGTTTTAACTTTTCAAAATAAGATTAAAAGTATTCGATGAAACCACGAGAACTACTTAATATGCACGTGCTCTGCCATTGAGGTACAATTATCTTCCACGTCTTATTATTAATCCCAATCTACAAAGTACAGTTAGCTTTCATTCTACTTAGTAGTGGTCGCGTGGTCGCACCTTTTTTCCTCTTCATGATTGAAACATCGCCAAAATGCATAGCTGAACTTATAATACTATAAGTTGTGAAAACAAAGAAGTTGTCAAATTACACGCAAATATAAATGATAAAAGGAAAACCACTCAACGTTTGTGATGTTTTTGTTGCTTCATCAGGTGTGATTTCCGTAATTTGTGTGCTTTGATAACTGGGAAACGTTTGAAGAAAATAGGAAATAAAACTTGTTAATTTAACAGCTGTAGAAGAAAATGGTAACCCATTAAAATGGATGAATGGCGAAAGAAATGTTCATTATAAATACATTTGAAAACTTTATCATGCAAATGTGTTGCTTTATTAACACACAAATTTCTAGGTTTTTAAATAGAAAACTGTAAAATTTTAATTTAGTTATTTATGTAATGAAAAATTCCTGTTAAGAAATGAAATGTTTTTACACTTGTTATTAATTTAATTGCAATTGGCTGTTTTCTCTGTGACAGCTATGTTAAACGTAAGAACATATCATAAATTGCAATAAATTACTAAAGGAATTCCAATCGCCTATTGATCTATTTCCTACGTCTGCGCGTTGCCCTTTGACTTTCAACGTGTGATCATTTTTAGAGATATAAGATGATTTGTTATTTCTTCTCAGGCCTGTTAAATATTGCGCAAAACCTCGCATATTTTCTCTACTAAGAGCTTCCAAATTCTCATGAGGATTGTTCGCGAATCGACTCCCAGACATCTTTTCAACCCGTTTTTACAATTTTTCGCAACACTAAAGTGTGTTCATTTCTACATGGGTCCCAGAACGTTACCTCATATTCTAAAATTGGCCTTACCAGCGTTTTGTAAGCAGAAATATTGGTTTCTGTAGTAGTTTTCCTTAAGACCATGTTTACAAAGTGAAGCAGCAGCACCTTTACCTCGCTCACCTCATTACCCAAATTTAAATCTGAATTGTTATAGTGGCGCAATTTGGTAGTTAAAATTTATGCAAAACACACCAGGAGCCATGTGTTGTACGTGAAAAACTTGAGCTGTAAAGGTTACGGGATGATAAGTAACGCGTTATCTGTGTACTAAGAGTATAATGGCAGTAGCTTCTCTCCATGCCGACAACGCAACCCCTCACTTTCTTATCCCTAGCTTAGTCCAAATGTTGTTTCCATTTCCACACTTGACTTAAAATTTCTCAAACTCTATACTCTATGTAACTTGAGAAATATAAATGTTAAAACTTAGAACCAAGATGAGAATTTCCATCCACTAAAGACTGGATTTATTCTTTATTCTACTCAAAATCCTAAGGGCTTACCGCTTGAATTTGGCTTATTAGTATTATATATTTTTGGTAGTAGTCACGTTGTATTTTTGGGCATAGAACTCAATGAAAGTATATTCTACTGGGAATTCGTTTTCACATAGCGGTTGTCTCATTGAATCGGGCAACTCTACTTATGCTACAATTCGATTATTTTATAGTGTTTCCTAATAGTGCTCATTTGTTAGTCATGTCAGGAATCTAAAACATCCAAAGAATAATTGAGGCTGCTGCAATACCTAAATATCCCATATATTATTGTTGTGTTGTGGTATTAAGTCCTGATGCAACCCTCCATGCTAACCTATCCTGCGCAAGCCGTTTCACAACTATATAACTCCAACATTCCATCACCGGTCTCCCTCTTCTGTTCTTATCCCACAGACTTCCGTCTGATGTTAATTTTACTAGACCCTTGTGTCTCAAAACGTGACCTATTAATCTATCCCTTCTCTCGGTCAAAGTTTTCCATATTGTTCTCTCTTCCTTTATACTCGATAATGTCACTACGATCTGAAAACTCTGGTTTTACTTTCAGCACATCGAACGTTGAGGTAATTTGTTTCTCCAAACGCTACAAGCAACTAACAATGCCATTAAAAATATTAAAAAGGCTACGTTAACAATATCAAGTTCATGGGTCTATTTTGGTGTTGCAAACTGAACTTCAAAACCCATATTGTGCACTTTGTAGCGTAACGTAAAAATATAACCTTGGATTGGGGTGTCAAGGGGAAATCCTGAAGACGGCCTACAACGCCATTATCAGGTTGAAAATCGACAACGGGTCCTACATTTAAGACACGGCTTCAGAAAGACTCCTCAGCAAAATTTATTTATTTATTGAAAAAGCAATCAGAATAATAGGTTGTATACGTTATTTTTGATGTGTTGGAAGTGTCCTGATGGGATGAGACCCCTGTTACCCCAACTTTGAGGTCAATTGGCCAGCATCGCTTTAATCTTGTGTGGTTTCTATATTGCAGCAGTGGTTCTATAAGAGGGTTGCTATGGTTTTGCAGTTTCTTGTGGTGTCTCTTGCATAACATCCTGGATGAAAGGTAGGCCTAGAGTTTGATTGGTCACATACCATGGAGCATCAACCATGGCTCTGATTGTGCCCTCTGTGTTATGGCAGTGTTGGACTTGCTAGCACATCCCCACACCTCCATATAGGCTTAATAATGGCTTTGTATATTGTTATTTTGTTGTCTGAGGAGAGTTTAGATCTCCTACCGAGTAGCCAGTATAGTTCCCCAAGACGCAAGTCCATTTGGTTTCTTTTCTTTTGTATATGAATTTTCCAGGTAATTTTTGAGTCTAGATGGATTCCGAGATATTTTACATGTGTTGATACCGGGAGATGTTTGTTGTTTATAGTTACTGGTGGGAATTGTTGTTTTCTTAAAGTGAACGTAACCTGTAAGGATTTTGTCTCGTTAATTTTGACTTCCCATTTATCTGTCCATTCCTGAAGTAAATTAAGATGGTCTTGTAAAAGTGCACTTGCTCTTACTGGTTCTTCATTAAGATCCATAATAACCATAATGTCCCTGTAATTGTACTAGTGTTTGAGGGAAGAACCTATACAAAATGAAACTAAAAAGGCGCTGTACTCATACTAACTATGGATCCAACATGATCCCTGTACCACAAATACAAAAATCCATCATCTCTTGCGCCTAGGGCCAATGAGGCATCGAGCCCGCAAATCAGACAACTAACCATCCGACCCGACAACCAGACCAGATTTGAGACCCTTCGGTGAAAGAACATCACACTCCCTGCAATAGACCAAAATCCTATAGGGCAGTTATCACTGTCTTAATATATAGAATTCTTCATTAAAGGCAGGTCGCTGTTGAAACGGAATAAAACAAGATGTTTGTGAGGCATGGTAAATATCTTGGTATCACGATTATTAAAGATTTAAATTGGGGTAATCAGATAAGCGAGGTCCCTGGCAGGTGCTGCTTGACTCTGTGAACAGGGTCTTGAGGAAAAGCACGAGAGAAACCAAGATTTCTGGTTACAAAACGCTGGTCAGGCCAATTTTAGAATATGGGGTAACGTGCTGGTAGGTCAATACGCGATTCTAATTCCTTGCCTGCAAAAATACTGACGACTTTTCCGGGTAGCGTAAATCAGTTTAGGAATAGGCTAAGAAAACTTAAGTGAGTAGTATTTTTTAGAATGAGTGAAGTGAAATAGTGAAGTGCAGTGAAGTGATTTCTGTGTAACTCCTTTCTTTTCTTTTTCAGATCAAAATCTACACTTCAAAATTCTTCCTTATTGTGAATTGTGTTTTCTTTGTATATAGCAGCCACCGGGCAAATGCCCAATAGCAGCTAAGTAAGCAATAATAATAATAAAAACACTCTTCAGTGCTCCATGCGCAAGTGTGCGGGCCAGGGCCACTATTCCACCCCTTTGGGCAAAGGGTCTCTCTTGTGACGTCACAATGGTATTTACTATGTCTCAGCTAATTCGTCACACATATTACATATTACACCTCCTTATCCAAATGAAAAGTATAGTCAAAAAAATGCTTTTGCTCTACTTTCACTCTTAATGTATGTATCTCCCAAACACCCTGACAGTCCATATCACGGCACCTGTGGAGAAACGGTCACTTCAATATTTAATTTCCGATACAATTTTGCAACTAAGAAAACACTATCTGCAACATTTATTGTTATCATTTCTCAAACATCATTGTAAATTTGTGACACCTTCCATTGGTCTTTAGGGGAATCAGCACACTGGAAATCATAGCGGTGTCCATTCTTGTTACGAAAGCTGTCACTGTAATTATTTGCAGTTTTAACTTTGCAGTTACCTTCATAACATATGGTCACGTGCATTGACGATAAGATTTACATAGGATTCATCGGTAAGTACTGTGGAAAATTCCGTCTAATTAGACTAGAACTAGTCCCTAAAGCATTAACTTAAAATACTAAAATCAAACTATTCTTCAATAACTAAAAAGCATGATTGTTCACACCCTCGGATGTTAAGGCAATAGATTTTTAAATGTGCACGATTGGAGGCCTTATATGAATGTAGGGGTATCACAATATGGTCTCTAAAACCATTACTCAACACGAACATCCAAGCCCATGCCAGGATTAGAACCGGGGACGTATGAGGTGCGAGGCAGCCACGCAAGCCACTACACCAAAACAATTCTTATTCCCTGTAAAGGCCATTCAATAGATGTGACGACAGGCCGCTGCCATCGTCACCAAGACTTCCGCAGCTCGAAAAATTTACAGTAACAAAATTATTTAATTAAAATAAAATAACCCACTAATATTTTATTTAAAATGTGTACACTACACATTGGCTGTTGTAGTACGAAGTGATGTTATATTTTAGATTTAATTACGTAAATGGACAATCGTGTTAAAAATGTCCATTGTTCTAGCCGATAGATATTGTACGATTATTCTTCAATTACAATTTTGTTAACGACAACTTGTTATATATGAGTATATAAAAATAATTTTAGAGATGAATATGACATCTAAATATCAAAAGCTTCAGTGGATGTACAGGAGAGTTTAAAATAAATCTGTGTTTGAGATAAACAGTAATGGATTGATTTTAACATTTAAAACATTTTTAAGTCAACTAACAAAGTTTTACGAATGCAAGCGACATCGTTCAAATATTTTCTCTGAGACTAGTTTTCAATCACAAGTCTATGGTCCCTATTGTAAATCTAGAGACAAAAGTTGCGAAGCTTATGCACTGGATCCACGCTGCTATCACCGTACGTCAGGGAATGTCATGTCAAGTCACGTTTCCGTCATCTGATTTCACGCCAGGTATTTATAACTCCTGATATCTGTAAAATGGTCGCTCGTAGACCAATTTATCATAAAGGAAAGCTGTACAGAATTGGTTTTTTAACACACTATATGGATTCACAATAGCATAGATTGTTTCCAAAAAATACACCTAAATTAAAATGAAAAGAGACAGACTTTTTATCACTAGTTGACTGAAATTTACATTTTCAAGTATATTTAATTTTCATAAAATCGAAAATTAAAAATTTATCAACCGTCCTTTTATTATTTTTGTTTAATGACGCTGAATAAGTCTCGCGTACATAAGTACAGGGACTAAAATCTTTTTCATATTAAGCATCATATTGAGGATCACACACAACTGTTTAAATATATTTATTTGTAACGTAATCGTACCCTCAATAGTGCAAGGCAGTCACGTGACTAAGACACGTCACGGCAAAAACTTACAAAGCCAATCTGACGGTCAGTATTAGCAGAACCTGCCAGTATTATTGAGTGTGAATGGTGGACTGACACCGTGAATCACGGATATCTAGATATTTTGAAGTCTTAGCGTCAATCTTGGGGTATTTAGTCTCGGCCAAAGCCCGCCTCTAAAGTGGTGGGGCCAGGACAAAGAATTTCTACCTGCTACCCCTGTTTGACGTTGCTGGGGCGTTAATGACTCTATAGGGCCCAGAAGAAGAAATTTTATACAAATCTTTTTCAGTCTTTTCGCAAAGCGGATTCCACAAATAAAAGATTCTGACAAATTGTTCAAGAAAGTGAACAATATCCGACACACGCTACGTCACGTGCTACACATGCATTGTCGTCACTTTACTCTGCATTCACGGAAAAGGAACGTGTGCAATTAAACGAGAAAATTCTCATGACCAGAGTATTTTTGAAAAGGCGTTCAATTGAAATTATTAGCGGCAGTATTTTTATGAAGTAGGAACTTACTCGTATTTCATGTTGAATAGTTAAAATACTCGTAATAAATGTTAATAATTGCCTGCTTATTGCTTATTCCTGCCCTTATATTAAGTATTTCGCTGGTATTTATCCAAACAAAGACATACAATAAGCGAAGTGACAATTTAAAACATCTATCAACCTATTTATTACACTAATCAACTTTCACCCCATTAATGGATCTCTCCAAATAAAAGCAGAATCAGATTACACCAATATGGACCCATTATTTTATTCTACTATCCTTTTTTCTGCACAGATGAACTTCAACCATTTCGAGAAATTTTTTGAATCACTGTTTGTTACGAAAGAATGCATTTGTCGCTGAAATTTACTCAGTAAATAAATACGTAAGCTTTTCGCGAGTTTTAACGACTCTTTCAAGCAACGTCAACGCTTCGCTGTTCTTTTAGTGACAATTGCCATTATTATAATAATAGATACGACATTATATCTTTTTTTCGATTGTTTCAATTTTTGTCAGTTTACTTCATAAGAGCCACTTGTGTAAGACGCAAAGTCAACTTCGAAACGTCGGCATATCTAAATTTGTTAATCAGTTCTCTTTATTTTATAAGGTTTGTCTATTAATATCAGGTCGTATCTATTTGTATTGGTTCCACAGACGTTAATTATTACATTATTGCCATTATTATATGGGAACCGGTTGATCTGTTTTAAATGGACAAGTCGTACGACGGCAGACACCTGAAGACTGTGCGCGAGTCTGGTTCACCTCATTCACCCCTGTCTGCACAGGCAAGATCATTCGTCAAAGTGGGGCACGGGAACGTGAACGTGAAACTTTCGAAATGCTTACATAAATAAAAGTTGGAGAGTAATACATAATGTTCTGGCAACGAAGACGTTTGGCACAGTCAAGTGACAGGAAGTGTTGCACGCGACAGTTAAGTAGAACGAAATGTTTGGAAATATGTCAAGATCAAAGTTCTTCAGCACCTCATTAGCAAGGTCAATATGGGAGGAATTGGCCATGACAGCGTAAATCTTCCCGTGTCAGACATCAAATTTACCAAGTGGTGTATATCACGAACCTTCATTCTAAGTGTTTCGAGTACAATCATTGAGAAATGTACTATCCCGAGTGACTCAATTTAGTAACTAAAACTTCGTTTCTAAATCTTTTAGGAAACCGTACATTGTTGAAAAAAAACTATCTTAAAATACCGACAAATACTAATTTCATAAAAGTAATCCAGAAATAATAAAGTAATGTTAAGTTTAGGATTGAAATGACAATTCAGTTCTTAACTAATTTTAAATGAAAAATATTAATAAACGACAACAGTTACAGGGATGAAGATAGAGGTTAATGTAGTGAAAATTGAAACTCAAATTTATGATAATAATTAGATTATGATCCAAGTTAATATTGTTAATATTTTCCAACCCACAAATTGAAATATTTCAAATTCCACTCAATGTAAGAGCGACCGGGCAGGAGCTCACAACTGCTCTGATGAAAGAGGCTTAATAGAACGATTATGTTAGGTATGCAGTCAAACTAAAACAACGGAACTTAATAGTCGCTATTGAACAATGTGGTGAACCATTTTCAGCGCGGAATGCAAGTATGCGGATTGACATATTTCACAACCTCTACTATGATAGGAACGTAGGCAATCCATCTCAGGTGTGTAAATGCAAATTAGGTGTCATCATTTGACAGTGACATTCATTTCACACACAGAAACGTTTAGTCAAGCTAGGCTGCTCCAAAAAGCTGCTCTGCCGCAGATTTTCAGGACAAATTATTGAAGTTTACGAGGCGTAACATAAACACACGCACAAATATATATATTAAATTTAAAGTAACTAAGTCGATAAAAACTTAAATCTATTGACGAGAAGTTTACAACACAAATTTTGTAGGGGAATATCTTTTATATTTGTCCATAATTGATCATTTACTTTAAATACCTATCTCTTTTTCATGAGTTCAATATACAGCTCTCTTTTATATAATAAGTAAAAGCAATTTACGGATGCCGCAGTTACAATAAAGAATTCCAGGCAAATTATGGAAATCGGGGTAGCGAATTTGATGGAATGAATAACAGTTTGATAGTGTTATATTTTTATATCTGCCACAGGACTTGCGCCCTATTGTAGACTAACAATAAATACAATACAAAATACAATAAAAATCCGGGAGTCAATTATTTTAAAAGGCTTTTTAGCAATCCGCATTTACTGGAAAATTTTATACACAATTTTAAACTGATAAATCCGCTACACTGACAGTGTTTTATGCTCATCGAGGACATAAAGGATGCTAATATTTTCAGTGAATTCCATTGTGTGTCTTGGCATAATTCATTAGTTGAAATGATAAACGTCAGTGATATTGTCGCGAAACGTAATGTGTTGACAGGCTTTAACAGCTTCAAGTATAGATATTAATCATTTAAGTTGTCGGAATTCATCTTTAGAAATTAGAATGTAAAGTAGGTTGCAATTCGGTAATGCGAACATGTATGACGAAAATTGTTTTCAGAATGTTCAAAAACATTGTTGTAATGTCATTGACTAAAGTAGTCAGTAGCACTTTTTTTGATAATAGTGAAAGTAGTACGAGATGTGCCCCAGATCCTTGGGGAAACACGCCACACAAACCAAAATATCATATCAAACTAAAACAATTGATATTTTAGAAACAAATGGTTGAAGACTAAGGTAACGGATAAATTAATTTGTGAGCGTGAAAATTGAGGATCTAATTCAGCTCGGGATGTAATAAGAACTGAATAAAATTGAGAAATCATAAATTTGTATCCGCATTCCGGTGCATAAAATAAATTTCGTGTTATTCATTACGAATTTTGTGTCAAAGAAGGCTTATTTCTCTCTCAGTGCCACACATTTAGCAGTTAGAACTACAGAGTTCAGTCAATTGATTGAAACTTTTCAATACTTACGAATAATCGGACAAAATGTACTGGTAATGATTCTTAATATTTAACAATAATTGTTTCATAATCAGGGCTATTTTGACACATATTTCCCATGACAAAGTTTTGTTCTGAAAGTTTTTCTGCACAGCAGAACAGCCATTACTGAGCACAAATCCAGTTTTCGCTTGCATTAGTCTCTTATGGCCAACGTAGCCTAATTCAGAGGACTTAGGACACTGAGTTGGAATAGCTTCTGGAGGTGACATGTTAATCTGTCTACTAATTAGAAATGTAGCTCTGAGAATCGCCAATCAATTGTTTGGCGTTGTGATGGTAATTATATACATGTATAAATTCAACGAACAAGGAATTGTATTATTGTTTGTCAAGGGAAGACTGCTGGTGCCATAAACCTAGGCGACGTGACAGACCGTCACCACACAGATTAAGAAAATTTCCCGCAGACTTAGGACAATCGCCCTAGAATTTTCCCAGATGTTTTACCCACCACCTGGATGACCCTAAGGGAGAGAGTGTGAAACTAGGAGGTGGATTGGGTGAAATATACCACGTGAGAGGCGGTAACACCAAGAGTGGTAGGGAAAAGCGAGGAGAGGAAACGGACAGTTGAGAGGAAGAAGGTTAACAGACAGCTTTTGCCAAATGCTGAATAGAGAATAGATAACTCTCACAACAAAATCAACCGCCTCGATATGCAAAATTACCCTGAGGATATGCTATTGAAAACACCAGACTGTCGGTCGGTAAATTGCTGAGAGGAAGGATCAACGCTTGGAAGGAGAATGCAGCTTCCGCCTTCACGCCTTCCCAGATCACAGAATTTCTGCTCCGGACTTCCAGAAGTGACATGCAGTATGCCACTAAAACAGGTGTGTCACTTGCGTCTTATGTGAATCTGCACGCATCCCACCCACGTAAATCCCTTTTAATTATATAGAGTCTCAAACTTTGCTTCATTTTAATTCCTTAGTGACTCCAAAGTAAATAAATTTTAAAGAGCCCCGTAATTTTGTTATAAAATAATAAAGTACTTTCATTAACTTAATGAACTAATTAAAATATGATATTTTAATATTAATTTAAATATACTCAAAAAATAATATCCAATTCAATTAAGCCCATATGAAAACTTATTTTACAGAAAGAATCAAATATTCTAAACGGATGAGTTAACAATCATTTTTATTTTCTTAATTAGGTTGTTTTTGAAACTAGCAATTTAATGATAATAAAAAATTGTATGTATTATGCACTTAATTTTGTAACCTTAAATGAACTACTGCAATCTGTAACGCACAATAGAAATTGTAAATATAAAAGAATGTAGTTTCTTGTTTGAGTTTAAATCTAATCCTGTGCTTCGTTCCACTAGCGGGAAGGTGGAAATAACCTTTGACATTTGAATAGGCCACGGAGATTGCTCGGCTGTACGTGTGTCTGCTTGAAAATCATTTTACTGTTCTTCTAAAAATAAAATAAATGTCTTATTTTTATAAGCTGTATATAAAGTATGGAGGGTAGTTCCCATGTGAAAAGAAATTACTCAAGTACTACATTTTGCAAGACACTCAATACTTAACAACATACCTAGACGTTTTATTCATTTTTCTGTAAATAGTAGTGGCTTTACTTTCATTTCTGTCAGTTCACTTATTTTCAGTAGTAAACAGAATGAAATTTGAATCCTTGGTAATCGTCGAGAATTTCACGTCATTCATCGCTACTCAGGTATCCATTTTGCCCAAAAATGTATCCCAAACCTAAGCCTTGTTCCATTCCTTAATTTCCTTAATCCAAGGCGAATATTGTCGTATTACAAGCTGTTTTGTTGCTACGCCGATGATTGGAGAATTGAGTGTAAAAGTTAGTAAAAAAATGCGGAATTATTTATAGAAAACAATTTGTAACGTAATCTTCTACATGAACCTTGCAACTATCCTGATTAAATCACGACAAACTGAGCCCATGTAACATTCACGACGTTCCCTTTAATGTTTGCATTCACTTGTTTACTATTGGCTCATAAACATATATAATCTTGCACAAATCTTCGAACCACCGGAAACTAAACGACTAAATAATTCTCACGAGCTAATGAATATCTTCTTATTTAAAGTTAACATATAGAAAAAAAAGAAGAATTCAATTTGATATGTACATATTTTGAAAAATAACAAACACATAAAATTAATGCTAATAAAGAGAAACGTATAATGCTTTTTTAACTAACGCCTCGAAGGTGGCCGAGATGCATATATCTAAAATTCGTCTCAGACTCAAGACTGAATATCTTGAGCTACTACTTCCACGGCTGTTGTTATGCGTTCCGCATGTTGTTGATTGCTGATGGAATTTGAGGCAGATAAGTCTTTTTAAAAGCCCCCACAAGAGAAATCACATGCGTAAGTCCGGTGACTCTGGAAGTATGTGAATCATTTCCTCAAGTGTGGCCGTTCCGTCGTTGAGGAAGCATATTGCAATGAGTGGATATGGCAAACGCCATTTTATTTCGCCACTGAGTGAAGAATTCCCAATATTGGAGACAGCAGTTCAGGTAAACAACAAGGTGCGAGATGTCCGGATACGGAACGTACCAAAAACACCGTTTTGAGACTTATATTTCTGATACCTGAGTTCAGTTCTTTGACACCGGGAATGGAACGCCAGAAGTAAGAGAATTTTGATTGGAGGCTGTTGGTCAGGTGATCCGCCATGCTATTCATAGTGAGGTAATTGAAGGAAATTACCTGCGAGGATTTAGGATCAGTCGGACATGGATTGTTGAAGGCGGAAGATTTCTGGAGAGTGCATGGCGTTTGATCCACGGCACATCAGTCAGGCACGGAATTTTAAAAAAGGAGGAAGTGGGGTTTAATCCACGGCACGACAGTTGGGCATGGTGAATTCAACAAGTAGAGATAAAACGAGGCGAACTGCAAGCAGATGTTATCCTGTCCAAGTAATTTCCCAGAGTCCAGAAGCGGCTAGAATTTGTGGAAGACGGACCCCAAAATACAAGCGTGGGCAAAGCTGTTTATGACCCAGAATAAATCTGAGGTGTATTCGTGCCAATATTGAAAAGTGCGTAATGACGATTTTTGTTGAGTACGCTAAGCCCATAAAAATGACCCTTAAGTAGACAGTCTTACTAAATGCAAGTGAGGTAGCCGCGGTAAATTTAAAACAATTCGACCCTAAGTCTTGTAATTATTGTTTTCTTTTTATGAAAATAAATTTAATTTGTTTTTATTTAATCAAATTCAAACCATTCATTTTTATTGAAAATAACAATAATCCCCCCACGTTCATTATAATATCATTAGAAAAGTTTTCCACGTACAAGATTCAGTAAAACTCCCCATTCAATCAGGATAAAAATCTGAATATTTATGAATATTTGAAATTGGATGAATCGTTTTGAAACACCTTGTGTATGAAAAAATACACTATAATTCATTCGTATTCGTAATATAACTATCCAAAATTCATAAACAGTAAATACTTTGAATTTGAACTGTCAGAACCTTGATATTAATATATTGTAGATACGAAATACCAAGTAGTTTCGATGACATTCTTAAAGTGTTATTCATCCAAAGCAATTAAGTTCCAATACAGCGAACGTGTTTTGAATTTCCTCCAACCTTGACTTCAAAATCGGAAAAACTATAAAAACTGTTGTGCCTCAAGAAAGTAGAAGAAGAAAAATTCATTAAAATATGTTCGTCCGTTTGGAACTTGGATTCGATTGCAACCGTTGGTAGACTTGCAGTGCAAGGACAGTCTAAATATGGATATCCAGGCAATTTTTCAATTCCTTCAAGATGCTATTTTACTATAGTCGTGGGTGGAGAAAGAACATGGTTGTAAACAATGAACAACCAGCGGCAGCCGGAATCTAAGGCCAAAGTTCGCCATATTATTCGTAATATTATATAACGATGAAGTCATAATTGTTCGGAGGGTTGTAGTTGTTGATAATAATCATAATGTTAATTTTAATTCATTGTAGTAGGAACGATAGAGGAATAGCGATTTTGACAGAATATCTAGAAGATATCAGGAAGATAACAGAGAATGTCTTATGAAACAAAAGTGCTGAGATTCCATGATACGTCGTTATTATTTATCTTTTTAATGTATATATGTTTGTATCATTAATTAAATTTTCTCTTTTTCAATTGTTAATAAAGCATAGAGTAGTGTCACGTTTCCCGTCAGACCACTACACGATGTATTAGCAGCCATGCAGTGTTGTTTAATCTCACATAAATTGTAAAGAAAAACTTGTTTTTTTTATCAGGGAAATAACACAATTATTTATATTTTTTGCGTGCATATTCAACGATATTATAATCTTATATTCGTAAGAAGACGTAAATACATATTAAATATTTTTAAAGTATAAATAATCTTCGTTCCAAGATTCATCCAAAAAGAGAGACTAGAATGAGTGGATGGTAAAGAAAAGAGAGAAGCTTGGGGAAGTGAGATGCTAGATGGACAATAGCAGAAGAAAATACAATAAAATGCTGATAATGCAGAAATGTGGCATTGGTAGTAGAAAAGAACACTAAAAAAGAAAACGAAAGTTTACCCAATTGCAGCTCAAGATCAATCATTAAGAACAAATGTAACAAAGGCTGGCCAGAAAGATAATAAATATTCTGAAGAAACGGTTAATATGTGGAAGTAAGAAGATCGTACAAACAAGCTTTCTTTACCGGCACAATAAAATGGCCAATATGATCCACTGGAACTTTTGGAAAAGATACGAATTTCCTAAAAACAAAAACAGCTGGGAGCATTAGCAGGACAAGATCGCGTGGGACCTTTGAATCCAAACGGACCGCCGCTTGGAGAACAACAACCAAAACATCACTGTGGTCGAGAAATAATGTGTTGATAATTCACATTGCAGTGCCCAGTAACAATCGGCTCCAAGAAAAAGAAAAATTACGCAATACAAAGATGTTTAAATGGAAATAGAAGGAATGTGGAAAAGAAGGCCACTACAATACCTATAATACCTGGAGTAATACTATCAACTCACATATTTCAACGATACCTGTGCGATTCTTAGTTCTATGGAACCGAACCGTAAAGGCCCAATACTAGTAACATAACTATACAATGAGAATAATAATAAACGCCGTTCCATAAAGTCTCTTTATATTCTGTTTATAGTCACATCAACATCTCGGTCATTAGCCACTTGCTAATTAGGTACTGAGTCAGGGAACTTGAATACACACAGAAACGCCCTAGCCCTTGCCAGGAATCGAATTCGGAACTTCTGTGACGCTAGGCACTAGATCGGAGAGACGGTCCAAAAATATTATTTGAGAATCCTTCATTTCCCACCAAGTTTTTGATAGCAAAGAAAATAAAAGCTATTGGTGGTTGTTTGCTGCCATAAAACCAGTCAGGCAATGCGTATTGGACACAGTATTAGAAGGAATAGAATAGATGACATGTAAACTAGAGGGTAGAAGAACCTTGGTTGGTATGGGGATTGAAGATAAGGTATCCTGCACCTCTAACGGAGGCTACAATAGTTGTGCTTAAACGTTCGATGCTAAATGTATTAAAATATTCCTTTTTAGTTAATTTATTATTAATTTAATTAAAACCTTAACCCTATCCAATTCAGCCATTTTACAGCTACAAAATTAAATGTCAACACTTGTCTTCTGTCGACAATGAGACATGATATTCCCCTTTACTTTCCTTTATCGATAGCTAACCGCATAATTTTTTGAGTACTCTTGGATTAGAAAGAAAGAAGTATTCATAACTTAATTCGTTATGAGTGTTACAGACTAAAATGTGAGATACCGAGGAGAGGATAGGAGTGAGTGGGTTACTCTGTAGTCATCGGCATCAGATTAACTGATGAATAATTTCGAATCCAGCTTTCATGAAGGAACATCTTTGACGGTGCCGTCGTGATTAGCTGATGACGGCACGTGGACGACTTAGGCATTGTGTGAATCGTGTTGATTTGAGAAAAAATGTTAGTTTAATTTTGTATTATACATATGTATCCAATGTGTTGTGTTAATTATTAATTTGTAGCCCGGCTTATGTAGTTTTATCTACCATGGCAAACATTTTTCCGAAATACAAGGGCCAATAATATTAAAATAATACTAATATAAGTTTCACTTCATTTTGTGAGTGATTAATTGTAACTGTTTAATTTTTTATCTAATATAATCTCGCTATTTATTAAGGTTTTAACGATACATAAGTAAATAGATCTTTCTTTTTCTTTGGGTCTAATTCCTATAGATGGCATACAATTAGAAACTTTTCGTAGTAGGTCGTAGAATATTCGGTAAAATACTATAACAATGATTTTCTTAAAGATAATGAATAAAAATGGGTGGAATAGACAAAATTGAAAACAATGACTTAGCTTAATAAAAAGAATACATCGCTTCTGCTGATCGGCAGGCCTTTTCAGTTACGTTAACAGAAAATAAACTTTTAGTCAAAATGTGTAAGAATTATGCAAGATCAGAGAGATTTTAAAGATAGAACTGCGTCATAGATATGACTGAATTTTGGTAGTACCACTTCGAATATTTAAAGTGAATTTATGAGATTTAATGTGAATCATTTCAGAAACTAGTCTTCTGTGTTTACGATTTTGGCATCATCCCAATCAAATGATCCGTTTACATATTGAAGATTGTTTATAACCCGAAAGTATGAAATTATTAGGGTGATCTTTAATTATACACTTTGATTCTTTATCCCTACAAGAACCGTTAAGGATAATCTCAGAATTTCTGTCACATTACCTTTTATTGAATTTCTATGCCCTAAGGCTAACCGTTTTCTGTATAAATTAAACACATCTGTTATTTATTTATAAATCTACTAACGCATTGTTCATCCATATAAATAACGGCAAAGATCCGTTTGAACTAGTTGATAAACATTGTGTGAATGATGCAATGATTGTGATTCCATCTACATAGGTCAGACTAAGGGAGTAATAAAAACTAAAGAGCACCGCAATACTTTGAAAACTTTCAGATTACAAACACAGTATTGTATGTAAACACATTTTATGCATCAACAACACGTTTGATTGGGGTGATTTCATAACCCTGTGCATAGAAAATGAGTTTGGTTTCTGAAATCATTCACATTAAATCTCATAGATTCACTTTAAGTATCCAATTCACTCAGTCATATCTATAACGCAGTTCTATCTTTTTAATGGCCCTGATCTTGTAATCTTCTTTCTCCCTTTGACATATGTCTAACTAACTGTTTTATTTTACTGAGATAAGTCATTATTTTGCATTCGGTAAAATATAAATTCAAATATGAAGGAGATGAAATGAAAACACGATTATGGATTATGATTGTGTAAGTATATTTTTATAACTTAAATATTCATATTTGTATATATTTATTTGAAAACTTTTAATTAATATGGGATGACATAAAAGCTGGGAAGAGTTAGGTAAAGTAGTAGGTCGTAGAATATACACAAATTGGAGGGCGGATACAAGCGGCGTGTCCAACACAATTTGCGGATTTACATCATATAAGTTTGTATAACGATGTTGCGAACTTTCGCCGTTACATAAAGTGGTACTCTGCCAATATTAAGATGATAACAAGTTGCATTCGGTGTAGGAAATTTATCCCGCGTGACAGGGCTTGTGAGGAACTTACTCCAACCTTCAGTTTGCGTAATAATAAGCATTTATTTGCTGCAGTTGTTCCGCAAACAGAGCAGAGTCACGTAGTTCATCTGGAAGACATGCTCATATTGAAACGACAAACGATATGTAAATTAGCAGTAAATCCACTTTTCGTGTCTGCGCTATCTTAGGATTCCGTGACTTTTCAGATAACCTCGGCCTGAAGAAATGCGATGCTTTAGTTTTTCAGATGCTTCACAAATTAAAAACTAATACTGCCATTTAAACTTATTTATTACGGAGAAGAGATATTTAACCGTTTCTTTGTAAGTTCATGAGACGACATTAAGATGCATGAAGATTAAATTAGACTTCTTTTATTGGGCTTTCAGTTAAAGCTAAAACACAAGAACTGGGTAACTAGTGAGGCTTTCACTTGTGACTGATACATTTCCCTCCGCCGTGTGCCTACTTACAAAAGCAAATGGCTGCGGCTGTGTCCGAACAAATGAACCCGTCTGCGACATTATGGGAGGTTGGATCTCCGACAACTGTCTTACAAGTCGAAGCATCGGGAGTACGAAATACAGAGACTGTTTTTGTTTTTATATGTTGTTAAGTTGGAAACCCACAGACTGTTTTATTGGTATCAAACAAGGATACAAGGAATTCGAGTGTCACACTAACAGGAAAACGTGCAACGCAACTCTAAAACGACAGGCGACAACACACAAGAGCTTCAAAGTAACGAATTCATCACAATCAAAATTTACGTTCATCCTCCCCTTAGCAATGTTTCCTAAGAAATGATTACATCCTTGTTTCTTCTCTAAAACTATCCAAGTAAGCCGAGTGATACGACTGAGGTAAAGCACAAAAATGAAAACGACTAATATAGGATGTGCCACGCAGATTTTCTCATTTGGCAGGCTTGTGGCTCACAAATTAATTTCAAAAAGCTTTGATAACAATGTCACATTATGAAAAATAAATGTACAGCCTTATACAATATGAAAGAATATATAGAATATAGTGCATTATATTTTATTTTATAATAATTTCATATAGGCCAACACAAAGCCAAGAGTTGGAACCTTTCGGACAAAGGTTGACAATCCCGAAAGGATACAAATACATCTAATTTTGGCCCCGGCGATGATGTGTCCAGCCATAGGCTGACCATAAGAGCTTTTAAAAAAATAGAGAGGAAGGGATGAAAAATTATCGTCAGAAGCTTCTGGAAACGACGGCGAGTGAGATGGTCCTATCAGCGCCCCAGAGTTCCTGATTGTTCCGGGTTTTGGTGAGTGTTGACTTTGCATCACCCAAAACCACCACGGTTAATCCTGAGAAAAAGATTCTCATTTGTTAAGCCCGCGCATCGAGAACAATATAAATCTCAACTGTATTTCATTTTTCGTTTCATATGATAAACCCACTTTTAGTTTACGTGATTTATTTATTTTAATTGATTCCTGCGGAAAGAACCAACGCAGGTGGCGCCCAAATTCCTGACCATGTGCCTTGTAACCAATCACCACGGTTCGTGCCACAAACATATTTTCATCTTTCGATAAGAGAGAAAATCGGAAGTTACTATTTATTAAGAAACAGGCGTTAAAAGTACCAGAATTAAGTACTCAAATATATTAATGAATTTGTCTGTGCAATAGATATTTACCCAATACGAAGCGCACGTTCCTCTATTTCATCTTGTTGATTTTTGTATATAGTGTAAATAAAATGGGAGGATGGTGAATTATTTAAGGAAATTTAACCAAATTTACTTGAGTTTTTTAAGTTGTAGCTTATTTATAATTGTTGGGTCCCGCATTATCTTTCATTATTAACAAATGTATTATTTAAGGGAAATATATGTTTAATTAGTAACGGCCCAGCTCAGGGTTAATTACTGTGAGACAACAACGGATAGCAGAGATTTCGTTCGTTTTAACAGTGTGCTGCGGGTGACAACGTGACGTCATGCGCCATCCCTTACACTGTGCAGGTGACGACATCCCTCTCCAACTCCAGCACTAAGAAACGGCAGTCAGCGTGTTAATCTTCTTGCATGCACTTGGCGATTTCTTCCCTCGTGGTGACGATCCCTTCCTCCCACAAGGTGGCATGGTTTTGGCGTCGAGGACAAACCATTCTTCCGATCGGCGAGGCAGACTTTTGGCTGCGATATCGTATTTTTCTTATGCGGCTTTCGTGTTCGCTTTCTGCTAACTATCGAAAACTGTCTTCTTTCTATTTTCCTTAGCACTGACTAATTGTTCATGTTCCTCCTTCTCTCCTTGACCTCCATTTCCCTCAAAATTCCAACACACACAGCCCCTCATCTCCTATTCTACTTCCAGCCTCCGAGCAACTATAACTATTTCACCGTCTTGTCACCTCCCAGCCAATCTCTCCTTTCCCCTTCTCTATGGGAAAACAACACTCCACGAGACGTGTGTTCATAAATCATTATTAATTTTCCGCCAAAATCTGGATTTCACAGTTACGAATAAGGGGTCGGTCATTAAAGAACGAAGGCTTTCCCGGTGAAGAATATGTAGAAACGTTTCTCGGGTTTCCAACCGGGTAATCTCAGTACATAGCGACGTTTCGACAGATAGCACCCTTCCCCCGGATTTTTTTACCCCCCCCCCCCACATACACAAATTCCCCCCCGCTTTTCCACCCCCCAGGGCTGTGAGATACGTGATTGCTATCTGTCAAAACTATAGACCCATCAGTCCCTACTTCCATAGTGTGTAAGATTATGACCTTAATAAGCACCTACGTTAATCTGAATCTCGATTGAAAAGGGTTTTGTAATTCCAGCATGGGTTTGACGGGAAGTATCTCTGCGCAAGTCAAATTAGAAAACTATTACAGATAGCAGATGAAGTAATAATGGAGAATAGATGGTTATCAAGACTTCGCACGCATTGATGTGTAGCCAAAAATCATGATTATCCTAATTGATAAATGTAAATAAAAAACAGTATATAGTAAAAAAAGTGATATACAATTGGTAAAAAATTCTAACGACAATCGCAAAAAGCTACAATCGGGAACAATATTCGATTACCAGGAGCGCTGTATACATCGAGTTCCCCAAGGCATCTGTAATCGCCCCACTTACTAGTTTTTATATTCATTAATACTTAACCGGAATTACTTGAAGGTCAGGTAAGCTTTATCGCTGACGACTGTATCAATATACAGAAAGTAACAAACGAGGAAGACACGTAAATATTACAAGATCTAATAAAGTTAATAAGCTTGGTCTCTGGAAAATAAAATGAAATTATGATGAAAAAAAGCAGCTCAATCTCGGTGTTACTAAACCCACATTGTTAATAGGACCAGAATAAAGAATAGTTGGGAAACAAATTCCAGTAACTGATGCTGCCAATATATTGATATTTTCACAATAGACTTGGTGGTAAGGAACCAGTGAATTTCAACGCCCGAAAAGCCGTGGAATTCCTTAACATATCATTATGAGGAAACTAAAAAGAAGTTCAAAAATCAAAGGAGAGCATACATATCTCTAGTATAGACCAATTCTTGAATATGGGCGCTTGTATGGATCCTTATAGAATTAACTCAATAGAATCATTAGAGAAAGTATCAGAAAGGCTGCAAATTTTGTGCAAGTGAAGGCCAGGATTCATGAGGAAGGAAATAGTAAAACAACTAGGTGTAGTCTTGTCAGAAAGAGGAGAAAAGCAAGACTGCATTGCTATTCAAAGCTTATACGTAGCAAAAAGCCATGGGTTGGAATTAGCTAACAAAATGCCAAAAGCCCAGTATATAGGTAGAGGGATCACAATTCATGTGAAATATAGAAAACAAAAAACTAGATGTGGGCACATAAACTTCATTCTTCCTAAATAGGACTAACAACGACTGAGAAATAATTTACCTTGTGGTGTGTTGGAGGGAAACCCTTCAAGATAAAATAGAAATATTTAGGGTCAAATCTGAAAAAACGTTTGAAGTGAAAGTGGATTATTTATTTTTATATAAAAATGTTTCCGAATATAACAAAGTGAAAGTGAAGTGTTTCTCTTTCTCTTTCAGTGCTCCACAAACGATTGTTTATCTTTCTTTAGTTTATAATTATGTATATTTAATTATGTATCTGCCACCGGGCTTGCGCCCAATTGTAGATTATTAGCAAATACAATACAGAAACGTCGCTGTGTACTGAGATTACCCGGTTGGAAACCCGAGAAACGTTTCTATACAGGGGTCGGTCTTTTGAAATTTTCAGGGTTAACGTATCCTGATGAACAAACGGCTATAATCCTTGTGCCTAGGAAGCAGACACTATTTTTCCGCCAAATTATGGCGCCCTTCTTAATCCTGGGTTTCATACCTCTATGAATTAAATTGGGATGAGTTCGTACTGCGCTGCAATAGATAAATATATTCTTATGTAAATGACAATTAAAATCTGAGTCTAGTACTGATCGTGAAATAAAGGATCAAGAGACATTTTATTTTTGTAGTTGTGACGATAGGAAAGTGATTGGACAACGTTAACAGTCGACGGCATTTAAAATTCCGTTTAAACTTCCGTGCATTGGCGATTACAGTTTTGCGTAGAACGTGCCTTCAAAGTCATTACCGCCTAAACTCAGCGGAATTGGACTCGCTCTTTCCTGACTCAGACTTTAAATTGATTTCTCGCTCTGAAAGACACCTTTCGAAGCGATACGAAAGTTTTGTAATTTGATTTTTACCGTGTAATAAATTTCTTAAAGCATTTCATTTCTGGTTCGTTGTCACAATCAACTTTATAAGAAATAGTTACTCTAAAGGAAATATTCAGAGCTTCCAACCTTCGTGTACGTATTTAATCTGAAAAAGATAAAATATTTCTCAAGTGTAAATATGAAAGGCTGATGTTTGGAATGATTAAGTAGTCATCGCCTAAATGTAATTTAGTTTGTCTGAAACAAGCAATAACTGATACGTCTGTCAGATACAATGACCATTTTTGAGCCTTTAAACTTTAATAGCTTAATAAAGCCAAATAATTATAAAACTGTTGAAATGCTGTCTTGCATACATGTTAACTGTACACAGTCAAACTTACAAAAGGGTAAAGGGTAAAGTTGGAAGGCATCATGCTGAGTACAGACATATGCACATCTTATCACAGTCCAGCCTTTTACATTGGCCAGACAAAAAGTTCCCTCCCCGAACGGATTGCCAACCACCACAATTAAAATTAGTCGAAATGACATGAATGATGAGGTATCTGAAAACAACTCATTAAGACGAAAAAGTTTCATGGGGGTGAAAAATGCGGTTGCCATTTAAAGAAAAGAACTTTGTGCTTGCAGCTTGCAAACATCAGCTTAAAAGCTCAATATCTAATATCCCCCTCGAAACCCTACTACTTGTGTATTGAATCTTTTTTTTAGTTACCTGCCACCCTTCAGAGAAATTTGGTCGTACTGTTTCAGATGGGACAACCATAACTAGATATCACTACAAGAAAATAAAACATTATTCTGATTTCTTAATTCTTTGCCGTACGTATGGAGTGAACTAGTGATGATGTTATCAAGTATGAATTCCATCGTCTACGACGGAAGATACTATCTCAAACGAAAATTCAAAAACATAGAACCGAACGTTTACAATAGGAATAAAATACGCTCGTATTGACTATACAAAGCTACACAGCTTTACTCTAAGCCTGCACAGCCTGATTCCACTGAGTCGACTGAATCATGAAATCATGGAATGATGCTGAGGAAAGTCTTGTCACGTAACGAAACGTCATTATCGTAGTTTGAACAGATGAAGTAGATTAGTTTAGCATTCAAGTGGAGCACCAAACGTGAGTTAAATATGAAATGTGTCTATTGTTAAGCTCTGAAGATATGTGGTTGTTGTTCGTGTACGGTCTGAGGCAGCAGAATGATGGTGGTGAGAATACGCGTACACGTGGTTGTGGAGAGCGTAATGATCGGCCTGTAGCCATGGAGATCTGCTCCTACGTGCCGCGTCAGTCGATACCAGGTGGCGGACGAACTGGGTCAAACTTTAGGTCAGGCTTACTAATTACAGGCATGTGCTCCGCCAATTAGCACGGTCAAAACTAAAAGATAGTTATTACCTGACGAGCTACCTCCGTGTTAACCGTCATCAGATGTTCCAGAAGTGACCGCTGATCCGTCAGTCGGGATCTGACTATGACACCATCGTCAAGTGGCACATTGATTTATGAAAACAGGTTAGGAAGTCATGTAGCGTACCACGTACAACAGAACGCAGCTAAACATTCTGCAATTGCACGAAACTAATCAACGGCGTTGGTTTTATTTATCTGCATTCTAGTCAGGAACGAATTTTGTCGGAACTCACAAAGAGATGAGATGCTAATTCTAGAATCGTAATTCCAGGGAAGTGGAACGTTCGCAGGCATCTGATCCTCCGTCAATTACAGACAAGAAGATATTGAGCTCCGACGTAAGCCGCAATTAAATTTCGTACGTTTGGTTTTATCAAATTATTTCGACGATTCTGCGTAAGAAAAATGTAACGACAAAGCAATTCAAGATTTAGTGATCACAGGAACCGATTCTAATTAATAAGCAGAATAAGAAGTGAGGCGGAGAAGCTAATAAAGGTACTAAAACCAACAAAGGCACAAACGGCATAAAAATATAAAAGTGTAATATTTAGTCTGTAGTGAAAGAACGCAAAAATGTAAAATGAAATAAATAACTTGGGGTAAATATTTATCAAAGCGTCATATAAATTATGCATAGACAATTCGTACATAAACTTCGTATTATCATTGATATTAATATTCATGTATAATACGCAATAAATAATTAATGGAAATCATAATGACTCTAAAATTAATTTTAATTAATTCAAGGACAAGAAATCTTTTAAATTGAATCGCAGCGTTAAATCCTATGAAACTGAATTGTAGAATCAGGGTTGAAAATCACAACCGATCCGGGAATCGGACCCAGGAAATCAATCTGATACATAGTGATTTACCCTGGTCGGCCCCCAGCTGTATGAACCTCCTCAGCATAAGATCAACAACTATTTATTCTCAAGTCCCACGACTACTTTTACTCACAATTCAGGTTTCACACTTTAGGAACTTAACACACGCACTATCCATGTCCTTCCCAAGTTTCGAACACGGGACCTCTATGATCCGAGACAGAGACGAGGACTCAACAACTTTACTAAATCACCATTCAAATCCTTCAATTAAGTTACATGTCCTTTAGTGCGATCTTCGATTATCTTCAATTAAAATCGTGCACCTGTGATCAATTTTAGTGCTTTAGTAAAATTTTCGGTGAGCCTGTGTTTAGGTCTTTATAACTGATATATAATGTTTGCACTTGAGTGGGGGCCAACCAAGGTAGCTGAGGAGGTAGGAGCACCACGTAAAAGAAGAGATCCTGGGATCGATTACAGGTCCGGTCGAGATTTTTTCCTTTAACATAGTATAATTTGAATTATTTTGGTGTTTACAAAAAAATTTCTGATTCATGAATTTACAGATATTAATTTATACCTTTTCAGTCTTTAATATATATAGAAATTGTTTACTACTTACGGATTATTTATCGTATTATTAAATTTTCTTTCTTTATAATTTTTTAACATATTGTCTGTAAAAAATATATTCAGTTTTCTGACCAATGTGTTAAATTAATGTATTTTTTTGCATTTAAATTTTCCATTTTTAAAGTTTTTTATATATATTCGTTTTGATTTTTTCGTAAATGCATTTTATCGCCTTTATGCATGTAATAGACGCTAATAGACGAGTAATCAATATATATTTTTGTGAATCTATGTCAATAAATATAAGTGGATTCATTAATATTTAGCAGGTAAAGTTTTACTTATATAGCTATAGTTGTTCTCACTGAGATCATCGTTTTTTTCAAAAGCCATCCGGCAGTTACTAACTTAATCCTTCTAATCACTGTAGCTGTAAAATATTAACAATTATTCATTACTCAATAGTCTCCAACAACTGTAAAGATATTAAATATTAGAAATAATAATGATTCTAACAATTCCGTGTATTACTTTGGAGACCGTTAATCTGCCTTCGTTCCGAGGGCTACGGCTACTTACAGAGGTCTTAGCGCACGCGCTTCACACAAATCGTTACATCCAAATGGTATTTTGCTTTTGCAAGATATTTATGGACACAAAAAGTATCATCCTCTGAAATTCATTCACTCGTTTAATTCCAGCACAGTATATTAACTGTTAGTTTCGATGAATAAACTATTAATTACTTCCTAAGAGAATAATGCTAATATAATAATATACGGGATATGTTAATAGACCACGTTTGGGACATGAGGATTTTGTAAAATTAGCATTAGAAGGATGTGTGTGGAGTAAGAACAGAAGTGAGAGGCCGAGGATGGAATACGCTCAACAGGTTAGGCAGGATGTGGGATTTAGAAGTTATGTAGAAATTAAAAGGCTTGCATCAGACCAGTCATAGGACTGAATACCACAACACAACAATAATGCATGGGATAGTTGGGTAGCGGTTCAGCCTCGGTTATTCTTTGGATGTTTTACATTCCTGATATCTGACTAACAAATGAGCACTATTAGGAAACACTTTAAAAGAATCAAATTGTAGCATGAGTAGAGTTTTCCATTTCACAACCGCTATGTGAAATCGAATTCCCAGCAGAATATACTTTCATTGACTTCTGTGCCCAAAAATACAACGCGACAACTACCAAACACATATAATATTAATAAGCCAAATTCAAGCGGTATGCCCTTAGGACTTTGAGTAGAATAAAGAATAAATCCAGCCTTTGGTCGATGGAAATTCTCATCTTGGCCTTAATAATAAAAATAAATTCGCTATTTATTACTGACATTTTGGTATTTCGAGAAACGTAAAAATGTGAAAATAAATAAATGTAAAGAAAACGCTGACGTGTATGTATCTAGGCCGTATTGCACAGAGAAAACTCAAAAATGACCGGGCGGGTGTCCCTAAGTTCTAATTTTATATTTCTCAAGTTACATATGGTATAGAGTATGAGATATTTCATGTCAAGTGTGGAAATTCAAAACACATTTGGAATAAACTATGGATAAGAAAGGAAGGAGAGGAGGGGGGTAGTGTTGTCGTCATGGAGGATAGCACTAGGGGTGAAGCTACTGCCATTTTTAAAAATATTCATTATACTCTTAGTAAAGGGCTATACAAACAACGGGAAGGTCGATACCCTATACAGCTTTGTCTCGTACAGCACATCCTGAAAAGAGCACAATGTTCCTGGTATCAATGTTTTTTTGCATAGATTTAAACTACCAAATTGTCCTAGTAGAACAATCCAATAACAAGTGTAAAACCATTTCTTTTATTAACAGGAATTTTTCATCACATATAAATAATAAAATTAAAGCTTTACAGCTTTCTACTCAAAGTTTTGAAAACCTAGATATTTATTTATTCATAACGGAACTCATCTGCATGATAAAGTTTTCAACTCTAATTTTACTGGTTCTTACCCTCGTTTATAATGAATATTTCTTTCGCAATTCATCCATTTTAATTTAATTAACAAATTTTATTTGCTATTTTCCCCGAACGTTTCCCAATTACTCCATGCGCACAAATTACAGAAATCACCTGAAGAAACAATAAGAACTATTTTTATTAATATACAACAGACATTACATTGGAACATTTACAATTAGCAAAACAGTTTTACCCCATTAATTATGTTTTATTGTAAAATATATAACAATTGATTTAACCCATTTGCCACGCTTTGCGCCTAAAGACCAAACAATATTAAAGAGAAGTTGTAATTCGGATTCTGATCAATTTAAAAAGATTCATATAGTTGATCTGTTAGGTGTAAACAAATTGCATATTTTATTATTTTTCGTGACGGCTGTGAAAATGAAAGTGCTCTAATGCGAGTGCAAGAACATCACTTTGGAATATTCTGTCGAGGTACTTTTTGCACTCATGAAGCCTAATTAGCGTACAGCATTTGGGGTCGTTAAGTATATTGAGCAAAATAAAGAGAAATTTCTATCACGAATTGTAAACGTTAACAGTTTAATTTTTTTATTAATAATATATCAGAGTGAGCAAATTGGTGTGGATTCGTTTGAAAGAATATATTGATGAAATAATTGATTTTCAAGTGTGCATCGCTTAGTTGGTTAAAAGAAATCAAAGGCCAGGTCAGGGAAATCTAAAGGAACTGTTGATATATATTAAAATAATTCTTTTCAGTATGCTTGCCTGGCGATTCTTCAAATTTACATACCACTTGTTTAAACATAACTTTTTAAATAGTAATTAATTTAAATTAAAAATTATCACTCAGTAGTTACATTACAAATAAATTTCTCATCTTAATAATTTGCACTAGACGTGATTTACACATAAAATTTATTATTATTTTGCTTTCGTGATTATAGTATTTGCAATAAATGTTAGTTACAAATTAATTTGTTAACATATTTACGAATATTGAATGGAGGTTAGTATCAGTCTTGGAATTAGTATGACGCTTTATAGCTGGAGGAAAAAAAACTAGTCTTCTGAATTGTTAGTTGAAGTAGGCCGGTGCTTGCTTTAACACGAACCTTTCTAACGGCAACTTTGTAGTGTAAAGGTTATTTTGAAAAGCATTGACGCAAGGAAACAAATTATGTACAGCTCTGGCAATATTCTACGTCAAAAGTAAAAGCCGTAAAGTAAACGGTTGATGATTGTACAGTGTGGTAAAAAGACCTTGCCGCTTTGTCTATATCATTTATATTAAGACAATACTCCGTTACACCTCACACGCGACCGAAACTATATTTTACAATATAATGGCAAATTTAAAAAAAAATATTTGCATAGTTTTTTATGTACAACTGTAGCTCAATTCTTTAAAGTTGAGAACAAGGAAAGATATGAACATTATGACTTGTTATTTAAAGTGACATTTAATGAATTCATTTTAAATAAGCAGTAACCCCATGGTTTCAAGTCCGACAGACACGTCAAACACAATAACATATATGTTCTGACTCAGATGCACGTGATTAAGGAATTATATGAACCTTTTATATCTGTATGCATTGGGGAGGAAACTGCCTCAAGTCACAGTCTTCAATTTATGAATACAAAAAGAAGAACAAGAAAGCTTACAGATTTGCCGCGAAATCTTAACGACAAGAAATACTGACGCGCCGTCGTTATTACTCAACACGCCCTTTATAGACTATAGAAGACGTTCCCTGTCAATTATACAATAGTTGCGGCGGAAATTCCAACATGTGATTCTCTTATTGTCTACGTGTTGGCAATACTTGTAACCTCTTGTCGTCAATACTGAGCGTTGCTCTCTTATTGAATCTCACTTGAATTTCAAATACGTTGCCAGCGGAGAAAATTATCAACAGCTATAAATCGTTTAGTTTATTATAATGAGGTACGGTGTTACGAGAAACTGGGTGTCCACGACGCGGATATATAGAAACCGTTTTATAAATAAATAATAGGCTCAGTGTGATCTTTCAGGGCATACTTAAATTACCATGTTACAATATATTTTCCTTTAGAAAATACTGCGTTACTTTATCCTATAACGGCAACACATTCTGTTTATTTATAGGAAAGCATTGGAGGCTCACAGAAATATAAGACAGACTGGCAACCTGACGACGATGGCGGACCTAGAAGATCAGTGATCGGAACGTATTCACCGCTCCCGATTCACTCAAATGAACGGGGTGTTCATTTGAGTGAATTGGGGGCGGTGAATACGTTCCGATCACTGATCTTCTAGGTCCGCCATCGTTATCAGGTTGCCAGTCTGTTTCCTTGAATTTTCACTTGTTTTACAGTAGATTTGTCTTTAATTTTTTTAAAAATATATAACAATACCATTTTCTTACTTCTTAATAAACAAAATAAATAATTATAATAATAAAATAAGTGACTGTAAGGACTTTATTTTTATGATTGAGGGATATTATTGGTCTGGCATGTTTCGGGTTTTCTTTCAAAGTTTTTGTGTCCAGTGAATCGGTATCCGAGTATTTGTAACGTGTAGAATGTGAGCCAGAGGCAATAAAATCCAGACATCACGGCGCGCCGAGGGAGTCCCCCAAGCTATGGTGAGATTTGGCGGTCGGGAAGGATAGGAAGGAAAAGTAACAATAAATGTTATTGGTCATTATCCATCCCTGCCACCTGGGTGATATGATCCAAAGAAATGGGGAGAGATTGCAGGAGAGATAATTGGAATTTTGGCAAGGAATATTTCGAGCAGATGATCGGCATTATCGGACAGGTAGTCCAAGGAGAGGAAGATAAAACGGAAATTCTTCCTGAACCAGGAAGCGGGAGCTATTATCTGGATGGAGTACCACCCAAATAGGAGGAACACGCTGGAAGGTCCATTATGACGACACGGTAATTACCCCTGTGACTTTGTGCTGATTTCCTTTACTGCCAGGTACGAGTAGATTTTGCATGGTAATTTTCTGATCTATGAGAAGGTCCATAATATACGACCCTGAGTTTAGAGATATAGGATTGATAGTTTTAAGAAATTTATTTGCATAATTTTTTATGTAAATGTACATGTAGTGTTAATTAATTTTTTACTTGAAGTTTGAGAATAGCAACATTGTAATGTCAATGTAAATTTGTTTTGGTTCAAGTAAATTGTTTTTATTAATACAAAAATATAGCACGTAAGTAATTAATATTCACCCCTATTCATTTCAAACTTATTGAATATATATATATATTAAAGACAAATCCCGATACCCTGTTTATTTTTCACTAAGGCTGCCTATTTAGAGTGATGCATGTTTTTTTTTAATTTGTGTTAATTGTAAAATTGAATTTTCTAATTTATTTTAAGTATATTGTCTTTAATTTTATTTACAAGTGTAAGAGACACTGGATTTTTATTCGTAATAACACCGGCTGTATTAGTTTTCAGACAAAGGACTTAACGGTGGTGTACGGGCTCAAAGGAAGTTTCAATTGTTACGTGCCGCGCAGAGAACGTGGCACGTGTTACGAGCATGAAAAAAACACGTGATCTGGATGGTTCAAGAAACGGCATTTTCACAATTTAGTCAGGAGATTGCAACCTAATCTCCTGGCCCTGATTGGCTAAATTGTGCATGTGTTAAGATGGCGAAGGAGGGTGAAATTCATTCCGCGAGCAGAACTGTAGTGGTGGTTGAGGAGTGTAGATGTATTTTCACAGCTGAAGTGAGCAGCCAAGGAGTGAAATAGTGTCTCCGGAGGCTAGGAGAGAGTCGGTGGACGACACACATAAAACTTGTATTTTTCGTCTGATTTGTCGTGGTTGTTGATGGGAGACCTTGAACATTACTGAGCGGACGTGGAGTTCGAGTGAGACATGTTCTACTAAAACAATCTTTTAGGGAATACATGCTGATCAGGGTTTTTTGGAGGTTGTGAGCGTGACGAGGGACATACGAGACGATCCTACAGGCAGCCAGACAGCTGACAATAATGTTTAATATTTTGGTTTGTGTAAAAGTGCCTTTAAAAAGACCAATCATTTGAAACAGTATTGGCGTAAATCTGTAGCGCAGTAGAACCCTCCCCAATTTAAATTTATGGAATTTATGATTAAATAAAATTTCTGCTAGAGTATGTCGCCGGTCAGGTAAAAGATTTTTTTCCGGCGCCGAGATTGCGGCTGCCTACGTGCTTATAATGGTAGGCTTCTTTTTGGCTGAAGGAACATTCACCTTTCGTAATTTCCTAGGGACACTGTTACCTGTGTCGGACGGAGAACTCACGAGGATTGGCAGACAATCGTCACGTGAGATAGTTTTATCCCTTGGAGGAGGACTATACGGAGTTGACCTGAGAAGTGATGGGCGGAAAAAAGTCAGGATAAAAAAACCTGTTAGACAAGTCGAGGAGCTAGCAGGGTAGTAGAGTATGGAGATAGTGTGAGACATTGAAGTCGAGTCAGCTGCGGAAGAGTATTGTATGAGAGTTTGACAGTAGCGGAGACAGAGACGTATGGTGTAAAAAGTGGAGAAGAACGAAGTTAAAGCAGTGTGATACGAAGTTGAGTAACAGGTTCAACTAGAAGGCTAGGCGGCGAAGGAGTAAGGTGTTAATGACGAGGAAAACAACGAGGAAGAAGGAGGAAAAATTGAGTATATCTCAACTTCGGTAGCGTCATGCTCAACCCGAACAACGAGAGAAGAAGGAAGTCCAATTGCATGTTAATCTGCACAGGCAAAGAAAGCAGGTTCGTCCATTGAACGGAAACTACTGCACGTGGTCACCCAAATAATAATTTAAGCCTGAGAACTTTAAATCCTCCCCTTTAATGATTTATTATGTATTTGTAATCTTCGCGCTGGACCCCATTTAAAATGAAGTTTTTTAAAAAATAAATGTATATATTAAATCCTAAACTTAAATCCATTAAATAACAATAATAACCCGTCTTCCCTAATAATTTACCACCCAATCCAATGTTTTACCTTTATTTTTTTAGTATCTGCTGCCATTCATTATTGAGAGAGATCACATGTCCCTTGGTTTTGTACGTAAAGATATTGTAAGAAAATGTTATATAATGTGGAAGGTTTGATTAAGATGGAATATGTTCGGTTTAACTTGATATTCATTTTAATTAATTTCAATATTCCCCAATACAATATAATTGACGATTACTATATATACATAATTGTAACTGTTTTGTCCTGAATAAATATTATGTTACTTGACTGAAAGATAATAAGAAACTGTTGAAAATTATTAATATTAGTGAAAACTTTGTTTAGTGATTTTTTCATTCAGAAAGAGCAAAGTAAATTTGTCAGGTTAGTGAATAGTGTTCGATTACTTTTGGTGATAATACCAGTAGCGTTCTGAAGGTACTTTTATGAGTACATTTAAATGTGTTAAAATACGCGAAATAAATAATTAAGTCTTCGACGCACTTTTGACTGCGTGTTGCCTCGCTTTCCTTTCGAACAATGGGGACGACCCTCCTTTTTCTAAAGGCTGAATAAAAGGAAAGGATCCTTTTTTCAAAAAGAGATCACCCGTTGCTAATTGAGAAGGAATTTTGCTTCCTTAAGTCTGAATCTGCGTGAATAATCTGAAATCTTAACTGATAACGGAGTGATGTGAAACAAATGGGATAACTACTCCCTGTAGCATAAATATCCTATTGGCCGCAATTGTTAAATGTGCAAGCCAATAGATTCTATTGGGAATTCCAGCCGATTATTTGTCTGAATTAAGTAGGAGGGTAAAGGATTCCTGTCGAGCTTACGTGGGAACGGATTTTGAGACGGAGAAGCAGAAGTTGGTGAGAGGCTGGAAAGAGCTGATGAATATACTGAATTGTTTGCCGACGGGAGATCATGTTGAGAGGTCGGCAAGTGCTGATTAAAAACTTAAGTGCTAGCCGCTGAAAGGAGAAAAAGGAGTCTCGCCATATTTTGTCCAGGCGTCCACCAGATTACGAGATCAACCCCAATGTAGGCATAGGAGGTCAACAGCTAATGCATGCAGCCATCATCACAGATCATCACAAAGCAGACCAAAAAATGCAGCAGCAGAGCTTCGCGTGTATCGTAAATTTTGATAAAAATAGAGTTCACATTTGCCAGATCTATTGTTGTTGAAAACTAAATTGTTTCTCTCGGTCCACCCCACATTTTCTTTAATACTTTGTAACCTTTTATCAAATTCCCGTATTTTATTAAATTCAGAAATTTAAATCGAACCTTTGCTTTTCTATTTAAACCTTCATTTAAATGATGCCTTATGTTAAATTAATATTAAATAATAAATTTAATTCTTTCCATTCACACTTATCTCTACAAATTGGCTTCCACCAATGTAGGGCATATTATATTACAATTAATAAGTAAATTAAAATTCACACACTCCACTAATATCTTTACAACAATCTGTACAATCATATACGACAAAATCATATAAAATTTTTGTTCCAAATTCATTCACATAAATATAATTTTGCCAAAGTAATCTTCCCAGGATAAGAAGGAAAGATAAGGTCTTTCACATTGTTTACGCAAAATTCATATTTTGGTACTGCCGCGTTATAATTCTATATAACTTAATATTAGATATATTAATTTAAGATGAAGACTTGTTGAGTCAACAGGAACGAAGCTGCCGGTCTTTTCTTCCGAATCACAGCTCACTTACATCGCACTATCTTTTTAAATCAGATGTCACATTTCTATTTCACACCCCAGAATTTTATTCTGCTCACATTTACAGGGGAAGCGAACACTCGATGCATAAGTATTACAATCTTCTGGAAAAAGTCAGTTTGCCTACACCAAAAATTTGAACAATGCAATTTCTAAACTTGTCATATTTACAAAACCCACAAGGTCTAAAAATACAAGTCAACATTTTAAAATAGGGAACTTTATATAATTATTTTATAGTTAAATTTCCATCTGTATGACTGTAGTATTCATCGATTGGATAAAAAGAGTTTTGATTCAGCCAGTTTTTTAATTCGTATTTTAGCTGACTTAGGGGTAGAATTATGAGGTCCTTTGCCAGTCAGACCAGTTATAAATGGTACCACATGTAGTTTACTTTTATTTCTTGTGTCAAGGTTTCCTGTAGTTAAAGCTAATATTATAGTTTTGTACACATATAACTTTATTACAGTTAATATTTCGAGTTCTGCAGAATATTTTCTACAAGAGTGGTTTGGTTTCAACTTTGCTACACACCTAATTATCTCTTTTTGAATTATTAATAATTTGTTTACATTGTGTTTTGTAGTGTTACCCCATATTTCTATACCATAGCTTAGTATAAACTCGAAAAGGGCATGATAAGTTATCTTAAGTGTATTATTATTCATCAAAAAAACTGTTTTGGATAATTTGTTATAAAGGTATCCCAGCTCAGTGTACAGTCGAGGATTAATCCTAAAAATTTAACAGTTGATTCTTGTGTTATACATTGATTTCCTATTATCTGATTTTCATGATTTTGAGTTCTCCTCGTATTAAAGTCTACTACAATGCATTTATCTGTGTTCACCTTCAATCTGTTTTCATTAAAATATTGTATGGCACTGTACATGTATTTCAACTTATTTCCAATCTTTCATAGTTGTTCACACAGCAAAGTAGTGTACTGTCATCTGCATATAATAGTCTTTCTGCTAAAGATGTAGAGCAGTTTATATCATTGATGTACGTAATAAATATTAAAGGGCCTAATATAGATTCTTGTGGTACACCATATTCCGTATTTAGCATGTCAGAATTGTATGTCCCTGAGTTTCTTTTATTGAAACGTATTGTTTTCTGTTAGACAGGTAGGATTCAATTAGATTGACAGAAATACCCCTGACTGCATAATACAGGATATCCTCAGTAACACAATCAAAGGAATTTTGTAAATATAAGAAGCTACAAATTCTTTATTATCTACAGCAACTAGAATTTCTTCTACACAGTTGATGTTGATTAGTCTTTAATGAAACCATAATGGTTTTTAATTATTATATTGTTAATTTAAAAAAAATTGTAATATAATCTCCTACATTTGTTCTCTCTCCTTTTTTGTAAATAGGGACAACTTTATCTACTTACTAAAAAGGTATATTAAATGATATAACTCAAATTAAATGGAAAATAACTAATGCCGAGCTAACTCTTGGTAGCATCCAATGGCTGGCTACTCTCGAGAAATCGGTCGAAATTTATGTAGTTAAAATGAAAAGAAAGAAATAACGTCCTTCGACGAGAATGGTTTGAAAATATAGATCGGAAAACTGCTATTATCGTTGATCTTGAATGGACGATGTTCCTGCGATTCAAACGCCGGCAGAACTCACGGACTCTTCTTTCACCCAACCACACCTTTGGTTCGTTAATTCGAAATGTCGAAATGTGAATTGATGTTGCTTGCTCCAGCAAACACTTCTCAGGCAGTCCGTCTACTTCCCCCCCATTCGGAGACTTAACAAAGAAACACATCCAAGTCAAATTTGACCTTTATATTTTGCAAGGCAAAACCCCAACAGTGTCCTTGACGACCATTCTCATCTCGCGGCCTGAGTATACACATTACTTATGCTTTACATATTTAATTATTGCACAGAACGAGTCACCACACTTTATTATTTATATTTAGGAACAAAATTTACTTGTCAGCGAAAACGTTCGATTCCATATCATAGGATCTGCAAGAATCCTTGTTATGATAATTCAAATTTAATATCAAACCCGTCACACATTTTTTACTTTCAAATTTATACGAATCACATAAATCATTGCCGTATCATGCTAATGTTAATATCGCAAACCGTTATGGATACAGAACTGAAATTTTCACATCTTGTTTCTAACACTATGGTATGGGTATCAAAGTAGAACATATTATTTGAATTATTAGTTATTGATACAAAACTTGTAAATTTTCCCAATAAAACAGATTTGATATACCAATTCATAATTTCAATTCTAATTAAAATAAATAATTGTTTCGGGTTTTGCACGTATGCTATAATGTTAGAAATAAACTGTTAAAATTTCAGAGCTTTTTCTGCAACTGTTTTCAAGAAACACAAATCTGTATTATAACAGTTGGAACATCGGTCTTTCCGACTCAAATAAAATTTCAGAAATATTAAGGAAATTTGAGGTAATAGTAACTCCTTTCGAAATACAATTGTTTTAAATTTTATAAAAGAAAAAAGAAGCAGTTTTCCTCACTCATACCTAATGTTTAAAGTTCGCTCAATTCCCTGGACAAAAGTCGTTATCCGCATCTCGCAATTTCTATGCAGGCTCTGACAATTGTCGTTTTGATGGAAAATATTGTCCACTGAATGGCGATCAGGAGAAAAGCTCTGGATTTGTGCTGCAATAAAAGTGCGTACCGAATAGTACACGTAATAATTGAGTATTTCAGCGAAAGTTTTCACGACAGTGTTCGACAACTTCGGAACTAGAATCGATGGGAAACGTAAAGTAATTGAACGAAATCGAAACATTGTTTACCAAATTACTTAAGAAAGATGATAAATATAAAATTTAGCTTGAAACGAATTAGTTGGACGTCCTGCTGTGATGCGAAAGTTATAAAAACCAAATAAAAGACAATGATTATACTATTTTACAATCATGTGTACGGTTATTGCCACAGGACACAGACAATATCGTAGACATCAACTAATCACCTATTGAAAAATTACTATACATGGTAAATTGACTTCACTTACGTTATTTAAATCTGTGGAAAGCCATTGCAGAATTTCTTTGATCAGTTACTTTTGCACGGCCATTTTGTAAGTCTATAACGAATTCCTACGAATACGACGTTTCACGATCTCTGAAATAGTTATAATATCATTTATAATTGTTCAGGACGCAAGATTATGCAAAGTTCGAATTGATGATAAATTATAGAGTGAGTGTCCTATCAATAAATATTCTTTGCGTAAGTAATTATTCACTAAATCATATCGTGTTTGCTTTTATGTCTTTTAATATGTCATAACGGACTAGAGGAATGTTTGTAAGGACTATTAGAATAATAATAAATAGTCTTTTAATTTTTTTGTTTTGTTTTTATAGTCGCATCGACTGCAAGTTCATTACCTACTGTGCAAATTGTATTTGTTAGTCACATCTTTTAGTTAATCTTTGTTTTGTCCTACTTTTGTTCATATTATTTCTGTCTGCAATATTGACAAGGACCAAAATATATGTCGATACGTGTAATAATTTATAAATTCTTGATCAAAATTTTTAGAGTAATTGTCTGTTATAAATGTCTTTAATTCTTAATTTATTTAATATAAAGTTCCATTTAAACCATCAAGTAATACTATACTATTAACAATTCATCTGAATATTCATTTTTAATATTATGAAGAACCTGTATACTAACTAGAATTTTAAAACCGCCACAAATAATTTATGATTTATTGTAAACAATCAGTAATAATTCATTTTAGGAACAGTTCCTCAACTGCCAGCTTAATTTGAACAAGTATGTAGATATCTAGTCGCTACACTAAGGGCATCATTGACTCTCGCGTAAAAAATACTTATATCGATAAAAGTATGCCTTACTATACGGGAGTGTTACATTGAATAATGAGGACGTTACTAAAACTGGCCTTACTAGTATTACTGCATAAAAAAATTTTAATAAGCAGGGCCTACTCCGAAAATGTCTTATAGAGGAATTCCGTTAAAGAAACATTAGTAATTTGTAGGTTTACCGAAATATTAATAACATTGTCGGTCTCAAAGCAAAACTACTCTATTAATGGCCTGTATTAACATATTGATGTATTGCCAAAATGTTGTAATTTTTATAAAAAGTATATATATATATATGATTCATAAAATTAAATGTTTCTAATTGTGATATATAAATTGCAAATCTAGAATTTAGTTCATGACCTAAATATTATATTTTTTTAAATTTAATACTAGTGGAAGATGGATTAGGGTCGAAGAAATCAAAAATTTTATTTAATTAAACTGAAAGAAAAGTGGGGTTATGAAGATAAAAAGTATATTTTTAATAATTGTTTTAGTTTACGTCTCTATAACCGAGTGTAGGTAAACCCGAAATATGAGACTAATATCCAGAAATAAACTTACAATTACGAGTCTTTGATCAAATTTGTTGCATATTTCTAAAATAACATTTATGCAATATATTGTGCGAATTTGTAAGTAAATTTGTATATATTTTTATTTGGATTTCCTTAGCAGCAGTTCGCCTCCAGGGTGGATCTGAAAATAGCCCCACGTAAGTAGCTTGGCAGATCTGCCAAGCAATATGGGACTAAGCCACTTACAAACAGTCTTCTCCTTCGTTCTCAGTTACTATGAAGACACACAAACACTCGTTTGAAACAGCGAGTCACTGCTACTTCTATATCCGCATCTCTCAAACATCACAGGCTTCAGCGAATGCATCTTTATTCAATAATAAACTGCCAGTCTGTGAGTATTTTCTGGGCCTGTCAATAATGTAAGACTATCTGTTTTATTTGTTCTAGTTGCGATGTCTCGTCAGAGACTATACCTTTCACATTAAATTCACAACTGGCGTAATTTTTATTAGGTAAGTGTTGGCTTTATTACACTTCTATACATGAAGAAAACAACAACTAGGTGAACGGTTCAAGAATTGAACGTAGAGAGTCGGGTTTACTTCCGCAATAAGATATGACAATTTTACGCGAAAGAACACAACTAAAACAGTTACCGTCAACTGACGGATATTGAGTAAAATTACAATAAAATAAATAAAAATAAAGAGTAATACTTTAAATGGACTTTCTATAGATGAAGAGAATCAACAAGCTCGTAGCATCTCCAATAAAGTTTTAATTCAATCAATCAGAATAGTTCGGGTCAATAAGAATTCTTCCTTGCTTTAACAAACAACTTACGAATCTCATCGTAAGGATAAAATAAATTGAAAACTGGAAATGGGAAACGGTGAAAGTGCCAAAATTGGGTATTTCCGTACTTTTCCTAAAAACCGCTCAATCTGTCTTGACCAATAACTTGGGAAATGCTGGAAGTTCCAGAGAAGCCTCTTTTTACTTCAAAATACCACTAGATGTAACAGCGAAAGGGCCTTCAATACACGTAAAGGCCTGAGACGAGGAGACAGACGCCCTATCATGTTTACTTTCCAACATAGCCCTAGAAATAGTTATAACAGATGCAGAACTGGAAGTTATCATTCTGCAGCATCTAAATACATGGAAACCTCCAATAATGGAAATATTTCCATGAATGATATTAACATAGAAAGAGTTAATAAATTCAAGTACTTAGGAGCAATACTCACTTGTGACAACAATAACTCCATAGAAATTAACCACAGAGTAAGCCAAGGATACAAAAGTTACTACAGCCTAAAAAAGTTAATGATGTCAAAAAGGATAAAACGACAGTTAAAATAAAAATGTATACAACATTAATACCACCTGTAGTCTTATATGGATGTGAGACTTGGACACTCACAAAAAATGATAAAGAAATATTAAAAATATTCTAAAGGACTACCCTGAGAAAGATCTATGTAGACTTAAATGGCTAGAGCACGTGAGAAGGATGTAAGAAATCAACCCATGCAAAAAACTAACCTACACACAGTCAGACGGAAGTAGAAGAAAAGGAAGGCCCAAGCTAGGATGGATAGATGGGCTTTTGAAGGATCTACAAACCCTGAAAGTCAAAGCATGGTGGATGGAAGCACAAGATAGAAACAGATGGGAGGCTACCATTAAGGAGGCTCAGCCTCACAAAGGGCTGTAACGCCGATCAAGAAGAAGAAGATTCAACAGCGTGTAAGTTACTTTGGTCATAAGATAGGAAACGCTGGATGTGCCGAGCGTGTAACGGCAAGATTATAAACATAAAGAAGAATAGTGAGCTACGAATTGAAGGAAAGCCGTATGTAACAACCAAAGGGACATCTGTTGCTCAGAAAGGAAAAGAATGTAAAGTGCATGATACCAGGAGAAGTAGAAACTATGGTAGCCTCTGATAGGGTTAAAACCCCTTTCAAAGTAGTGGAAATGGATGAAGATTATTTCTTAAATTTCGGTTCCTTGGCTAAAAGATTTTTAAATACCAGAAAATTAGAGATAACAAAAACTTCAGCTCAGACAAAAGGCAAACTTATGATTAAAACTTCCTTTGATGATGAAGTTGGACTAAGTTTGTTGTGTTAAAGACGGAAATGACAACCTAGGAAATATCCGTGCCTTTCATTGAGCAATAAATTAAGTGCTGAGAAAAAGAAGAACCTATTAGCCATGGCCGATTACCTTGAAGATATATACAGGGAATTTTATATCTTGTTGTGGCAGTGACGCCAATATTATATTCTTTATTACTGTGGATGTGAAACATGGCACTTCATCTTTACCCAAATTCTTATTTTTAGGTTTCTTGAAATTATGAAAATGTTACTTCTTTGCAATAGTTTTCATGTTAAACATAAGAAACTATGTTGGATTCACTTTTAAAAATAATTAACAGGACAGATGGAATGACAGCAATTGCTTATGCTGATGACCTAGTCACACTAATGAGCGCATCTTCACGGAGAGACATCGACAAAAAAGGAAACCTCATTATGGAAATTATACGTAACTGGTGCACTGTGAACTAAATGTTAATAAGCAGTGATAAAACTAGAATCATGGTATTTGGAAAGTTACTGAAAAGACATACTATAATAAAATTTAACAATAAAACCATTAAAACTGTGAATCAAAATCGTTATTTAGGTGTTTTGTTAGATTCAAAATTATCCTTCCTCCTGCATATTGGTGAAATAACACAGAAAGCTGTCTCCGTCATCAATCAGGTCATAACTTTGGCAAAAATTTATACAAAATACAGCCATCAAAATTCATCCTGTATTACAAGTCAATATTCGAAGGAATATGCTTATATGGAATCCCTGCTCTAGGACATCGACTTCTTCATACTCACGTAAAAAGAACTTTATTAGTTGCGCTGTTTTCGTGCATACAAAACGACTCCGGTTGACTCAATACAGATCATTACTGACTTGACTGTAGCAGCACTGTACCACTTAAAGCGTAATAATCCAAACATAATCCACTAAATTACTAACAAATCCGTAGAATCCAAAGAGACATGCAGAGATTGGCTGTAGAATTGCAAACCAGATGGGACAACATTAAAAAATTCCTTTGGTCAAAGAAATTAATACCCACGGTTGAATCACGATTACAATGCAGCTTCATAACTCCAACAAAATAGGTAGTTAGATTTTTCTCTGGACACGGACCATACAATTATAAATTAAAACGGTTAAATTTAATAGAATCGTGTACATGTTCTTTCTGCAAACAGAAAGGTGAAACACCTGATCACATTGTATGGGAATGTGATTTTTGACATGACACCTTTCAGGACTACCGAAAAATGGTAAATTTCCTCACATCCTAAAATGTTTGAAGATTCCAATCATTTATATTTGCTTGAAACAATTTGAATTTCAAAAAGAAATAACCGAAAATATAAACCAGACGACAACCAGATTTTACTAAAATTAAATGAAGGTTTTGTTTAGGGCGGTGAAAATCCCCCACTATTCTGCATATAGATTCATTAATATGAACCAATATAATGAAGAGGATGCCTACACTGGACTCATGCGTTAGGGGCGTTAGTGGCGAGGAGTGGCAACCCTGTAATCTCTCTGGGTAACCAGCAGTAAGGGCTTTTTTCCTTCAGAGCAATTTTCCCCTGGTAAGCTATATTTGGCATATACAGAGTCATACGGATTAAAATGGAGCTAAAAACAAAACTATGTGAATTGTAAAAACAAACCTGAAACCTTGTTAGATTTCGGGGAAGTTTCAATGTCCGATGTGAAGGGGGCGGAAGGGGGATGATGTATGTACAGCCTCTCATCCTCAAGTCGGAGGTCGAACCTACCCGTGGTGCCCCTGTGTTATTTAATCGGCCACGGCGTAATGGGGAGCAGCGTGCATCTCTCACGTGCCTTGGTGTCGGGTCCCGCTTGCCATTCCTGGGTATGTGAAACCTAATAGTAGGGGGCGGACCAGGGTGGCTCGTCGGGAACTAGTATCCTTTATGAGCACGGGGGATGGACTCAGACGGGTCGGGGCCATTGCGCAATGGTTCCAGTAACAGAGTAGTCCATCTCAAGACAGTCATCCTACTATAGGGTCACCATGAACGAAGGTGTCGAGTATGGAAGTTGCTAGCCATACTTAGTATCCGATGATGAAACTGTCTTGGTGTAATTCCCCCGTTATTGGGTGGCGGCGCAAGTCATCACCCCCGAAAGGGGTGCGCCCGGCCTCGGAAACCGGGTGCTGCAATCCGAAAGGAGACGGAAGTTTCAATGCCAGTCACAGGTGGTACTCGCCCTTGGGAAGGAGGCTGCCTTCCTGCTGGAAGTGTCAGCGCTACCTTTAAGGTTGAACCCAGCCAGTCGCAGGGGTACTCGCCCTCACCGGGGTTAGTGTCGGGACCCTTGTCAGGGAAAGAGGCCCTCCAGGCTGGCGTAAAGCGCGACGCGGGGCTGACCTGAGCCTTCAGCGAAAAATACAGGTAGACAGGGGTGAGCTTTAGCCCAGCTGTCGCCCTACCGGGCGGCAGCCCTGCTCACAATTGGGTTGGACTCTGTCGGGCAGTGGTATGCGTTCACAATCCCACGGTGGTGGTGCTAGCAAGTCGGTGTCCTGGGTATGTGTAACCCAATAGTGGGGGGCGGACCAGGCCCGGCAATTGAAGCCACCAGCCCTTGGGTAAGGCAGCGGCCCCGAGGGCACTCTCGTCGTTGCGGGAGGAGTGCATTTCCAACAGGTCAAAAACTCGGGTGTGGGAGCCGTACGCAACTTAAGAGTATAAATTTCCGCAACTCGCGAGCCGGTCGGGTGGAGAAGTGTCTCGGAGCAATCCTTGGCTACCTCCACTCGGCCGGTTTTCAACAGTTGCATTAGCACCTTCGGTGAGGAGCCCCTTGGGGCTCTGTACACCACTTTGAGCGCATACGCCCTGTAAAGCCACCTTGGCATACACGGGGTCAGGTGCTGGGCCCATTCCCAGTTTTCCTGTGAATCACAACTATCAACCTGTCCGATGTGAAGTTGAGATTGGAACACACCTAGCCTTGTAAGGTTTCCTATGGCAACTAAGGAGATAGAAATGTGCTTGCTTGCAATTGTATTTTTTGTTGAGAGTTATTAATTATTACTGGTTCAACATGATATCTTCTCTCTCCGGTAAATTCTTGTTGATTGGACTTCAGCGCTATGCATGAAATTTGCATTCCAACGTGACTTAAGAATGTGATAGTATTACCTCGTATTGTACTACATCTTTGATTCGTTATTAAAATAACTAATTGTTGTTGTTGTGGAATTGAGTCCTACGACTGGTCTGATGCAACCCTCCATGCTAACCTATCTTGCACAAGCCTATTCATTTCCTTGTAACGAGCACAACCAACATCCTCACTAATCTGCTTAGCGGATTCCATCCTAGGCCTCCCTCTCCTGTTCTTACCCCACACACTTCCCTCTAATGCTAATTTTACAAAACCCTCGTGTCTAAAACGTGTACTATTAATCTATCCCTTCTCTTAGTCAACGTCCTCCATATTGTTCGCTTTTCCCCTATTCTGTTTAGAACATCCTCGTTTGTGATTCTATCCACCCATCTGATTTTCAGCATTCGCCTATAGCACCACATTTCAAAGGCTTCTATTCTTTTCCTTTTCGCAGCTCCTATCGTCCACGTTTCGCACCCATATAACGCCACGCTCCATATGAACATTTTTAGCAACGATTTCCTAATAATCACATCTTTTTTTGCGAAAACCTTCCTTGCCTGTTTTATCCTACTCTTTATGTCTACTATACTTCTACCATCCCTAGTTATTACGCTTCCCAAGTAGCAGAATTCCTTAACTTCCGTCAAAATATCCCTTCCCAATCTAACATCCTTTGTTATTCCACTGTTTCCCAAACTACACCTTGGTTTTGCCTCTATTAATCCTCATACTGAACTCTTCCTCCAGGACCACGTTCATGCAATTTATTATCATTTCAAAGTCTTTTTCTGACTCCCCTACAATATCGTCGGCAAAGCGTAAGGTTTTTATTTCTTGTCCTTGTAGTATGATTCCTTTCCCATATTCCGTTTTAACTTGCTTCATCGCCCGTTCTATATAGACAGCTTGGGCGACAGACGGCATACTTGTCTTACTTCTTTCTTGATTACGGCTTCCTTTTCTTGATCTTCTATTCTAATAACTACTTCCGTACAGGTTATATATAAACCACATTTCTCGCTATTTTATTCCAGTGCTCTATTTAAAAATGTATATAATTTTACATGATACTTTTAATATCTACGTTTTGTCCCTGCTATTATTCTTAATTTAATAAATCTTTTTCGCCGGTATTATGCTTCACTGTGAACAAGAGCAATTTTAAATCGATAAATGACAAAGCAGAAAATTTTTACAGGTTCCACAACGTGATTAAAAGTTGTTGTCGTGTAAATAATCCAAAGATTAGCAAGCACGTGCATAGAGTATACTTTACCTGTAATTACCCCTATTATACTTCATATTTGTCTTATTATTATATAATATATTGACTTGGATTTTATCATTTTTTAATATATTAAAAAATTAGAGTTATATTTAAATGTGTGGGCGCCAATAAATCTCAACTTTAAAATTTAAACTCTTTTATTAATAACGAAAGTAAAATATCCAACAATATTACAAGATTTATAGTTAATGAATTTTATTTGCATATCTGAGCCCTAACCACAGATAATATTACAAAATACTTTGGTAAATTTAATTTACTTTTACTCAGGGCTGTATTACGTGTTTATACGCATAGCAGATCGAGAAATTATTGCCTTTTTGTTCCTTACTTTACATTCATCCTCCTCTAGTTTCCTTGTCGACCGGCAGTCCAGGATTTAACGCAAAGGCAACTCCGGGACAACATAGAAGCGGCATGCCTCTACTTTGGTGTAGTTTCCTTGTGATACTTGCAGCCACCGTTTCCTCGTAATGAAATCTCACCTCCAACTCCCTTTCCCCAATGATCTTTTCCGAGGTCCTCTCCACCTTGAACTCACCTCTCTTAAAACGTGATTGGTCTTCCCGCTTTTTCTATTTTCCCTAGGTCCTCCAATGCGGTTGACGTCCCTACCTTTCCTCTCCAAAAATTCAAAATTTGGGAGGGCCACACTAGCAATATTTTGGGTCAACCACCTTGTTAACCTGGGGGGACCTGGGGTGTTTTGGGCGAGCCGCAAATACCTTTCAGACAAAGACTGCGCCTGTCAAGCTACAAATTATATGGCTTTGTTTGTCTTGCCGGAGTTTTCGCCGGAAGGGTGCCTTGCGAATACCTCAGGACTCTTCTCTACGCAATTTTGAACATTAATTCTTAATATTGTAAAATTAATTTACTTGAATAAAACAAAATATATGACGAAATTTTATACGCATCACAATATATATAATTTAAATTTTCCTTTTAATATCTTTGTTTGTCTCAGCTTTTAGTCTTTAAGTTTTGGTCAACGATCTTATGGTTCATTGAGAACAAGAACAACTTCAAATCAATTAGACGACGTATGAGTGGCAATGCAGGGAAGTTGTAAATTTTCCGTAAGTGCATTTTAATAACGACTTTAAACGTACGTGCAGTTCTCATTTCCCGGAATGTTTGTGATATGATGAAAGTGTATAACTATGGAAGAATTTCCTGAACGTTGAATTTGATATAAATGCATATCATGACATCAGGTTTTGTTGACGACATCTGACTGTTAAGTGTAAGATAGACGTGGATTCTCAGACAACCGCGCTATGAGTAAAGACAGTCTTGAAACATTGGATTTTTGCAGGCAAACCGATTTTTAAGAAGTTGAAGATAGTGAAGTCGGGTGCGCACCTGCGTGGAAATTATTTTAGAAGCAACAAAAATGAATCTTTCGTAAATAATTCAACTGTTTTCATTTTTAAGTAGTTTGATCCACCATTATGCGTAGGCTGCAATTCAAACAAGGAAACACGGCAAATTGAAAATTACACATTGAAAAACATTTGGAAACTTCATGAATAAAGTATTTAATAATGTAATTTTTTTATTTTACATCTTTTTTCAGCATTTGCAGGTCTTTAGTGGCTTTTCGTAGACAGACTACTCTCTTGAACACTCCTTCATAGCCATTCCTCTCCTTTTCGTCAACACTCAGTTATTTCTTCTTCGTACTTCCTTGGACTTCCCCTATACCATTACTTTCAGCACGTCCCTCATAAAGAAATTTCTTCTCAAAACAAGTCAAACACAATTTTTTTGTTTTAAATAACTTCTCTAATTATCGTTAAAAGCTTCTCATACCTTACCTCATCTGACCAATTGATGTTCAGCATCCTTCTCCACGCCCACATCTCGAAACGTCGATCCTTTCTTAATATCTTTTGAGCACGGTCCATGTCTCGCTACCATGTAAAATGACACAACATGAAACACGACTCCTTAATTTTATCTCCATTTTACTTGTTGGAATCTTGGTTTTTCTGTTAAAAGTAGCCTTTGCCAACCCTATTATTGTCTTTATCACTTTCTTTCACGCTTCCATCCTTGCGTTATTTCGGTTCATTTTACTTCTTCTGGTTTCTCTCTTTCCATCCTTACTTCAATTTCTTCTACTCTCAATACTTTGGTTTCATATATATTTATCCTGAGGCCATATTCTGTCCTAATTATATTAAGATGCTTTAACATTTCTGAAGGTCTCCTATCACTTCCTGCCAAAACGATCACGTCATTTGCAAATCTTATGTAGGAAACGTTATTTTAAGGCAAGTATTAAGAAAAAACGATCTGTTATAGGTCATAAACTGCAATTTATTCTATTTAATTGTGTCTGGAAATATCATCTGGAAATTGTGTCTTATTTGACTTATAAGACTTATTTGGCCGTGTTTTTATCTATTCATATTTTCAGTTTTTTTTGGGTTAACAGGCTACATGAGGGTGATCCTGATACAGGCAACTCCCCTTTAATAGTATAGGAAGATAATTGAAAAGGGGGGATGCGGAAGGTATAACCGAAAACATTTATAAAGAAAGAAACTGAATAAATGAAATACACGTTCTTTAAACCTTTTCAAATAAGAATAGCGGTAATTTATTGAATTTAAGCTAAACGTTCATCCAAAGTGCCCTCGAGTAGGAAATTAGTGGTCATAATTTATATGATCGCTTTTCACGGGAAACAGACTGGAGATTTTACAATAAAGCATTCAGTCGTTTAAACTAAATTGCAGATGAAATAGAATAAGTGCAGGAAAACAAATACGTCATCAGATGTTTATATAATAGAAATAATGGTTAGTACACTCCCTCTCATGTTATATGAACGTGATTGTGTATATCCACTTCGCCATATATTGTTCAATTGTTGCTATATAGTTTATTTACTTTGTTAGGATAATTTCAGCCATGGGAGTATTATTGTTCGTAAGACAAGCATTTATATTATTACTTAGCCGAGAAGAAAAGCCATTTCCAAAGGAACCATGAGTGAGAAGGAGTGTTTGCAAAGTACAAAGATAGCTCTTATCTCGGGTAATATTTCATAAATCCATCCCCGCCAGCTTCTCCCAGACCTCGGCTTTCTTCACTGCCCTCTGCAAGGGCATCACACATCACACATAAATCAACATGTTTTAATTAGCCATCTCGGCCTCTGTTTTTTAGCGATATAACAAATACACGTTGCTTCGATACCTTCTACAGTATATCGTAATATATAATTAAATTTCGTTATATATCATCTCATTTCATTCATAAATCACATTGTAGTAATTAATTACACTGGATCATTAGATTATATAATACAGGTACATATTATTTGATTTTTAATTTAAAAAATAAAACTTGTGGAGTTAAAAGAAACGGTCAGAATAGTAGGGGTGCATTGAGCAAAATATTGGTTACAAGTGCACCAGTAGCCCAGAATATAATTTTAGACTCATGAATCTCACAATTTAAAACGATATAATTATTAGTATTTTCAAGGAATTAAAAGAATTAATATAATACATACGAAAGTTTTGAATTTATAAAAAGCAGGTGTTGGCAAACGCTTATTCCTGAATAAGACTATCAACGACTGGAATAATTTAACTGTGGGTGAGTTTGGGGGATATCCTTCTCAGGGAAATAAATTTAACAAATCTCAGAAAATGTTTGAAGTGAAGTGGTTATTTTGAATAATATAAATGTATAGTCGAATTTAAATGTTAAAGCCAAAGTGAAGTGAAGTGTCAATATAATTATTGTACTGTGTCTCTTTAACTTCTTTCAGGGGTATGACATTTTAAAGGACAATAATTATTTTTAGATTAGGAGTATTATGTATGAGTAATTTCATTATGTATGTGCCACCGGATACTAGACCAACAATAAAAACAATATAACTTTTAAATTAAGAGCTCAACTACGATTCCTTTTTTAAAAATATTTACACACAAAGTATCTTCTTTTTGTTTACAAAATTAGCTTAACATTTTCTAACCTTAGTATTAATTATATGGCTAAAAAATTACTTTAACAACTATACTAATAACGCTCATTATCGCCATAAAATTTTAAAAGTATTATAGAATTTTACCTCTAAATTAAAAGCGTTATTTAAACTAAACTTAATCTAAAGAATTTTATTTATTTATTTACTTGTAGATGATGTAAAAATTATGTACTTCAATTGAAAAGACTACTAACGTCAACGTCCTATATCATCTTACTTTAAACATACGACAAAAAGTGAGAATTAATATATTTAAGTGCTGTAAACTGAAGTTACATCTATAGGGTGTGAGAAGACCTAACCGACAAAAGTGTAGTAATGATAGACCAACTATAGAGGTTAATTTTTAGTGAACAACCATTTCCTCCCAAGCACGTCTTTTATGAGTTATGCGCATTTAGGAACCGTCGTAGCAGCACGGGCTAGTAGGTTTGTTTCATTGTCGTTGCGAGACGTTTATCATCATGGAGTTTGAGTTATATTGAATTGAATTTATTGATACTGCAATTGAGTTACACTCGGTGGCAGTTACAAAAAGTAAGCTTAAAATAAAGAATTGAATTGTAGCGCAGTATAACCCTGCCAAATTTAATTCCAATTTGTGGAGCGTAAATTAGACAAAATTTCAGCAGGAACATCTCGCTGGCAAGGAAAAAAGAGTTTTTCCCGGCGCCGAGGTGGCGGCTGGAAACGTACCTGTATGCATGCTTATAACGGTTAGTTTGTTTTCGGCTGAAAGAGCGTTCACCTTCGGAATTTCCTAGGGAAACTGTGTCATAAAAAAATTTCTCGCGTCGGACGGAAAACTCACGAGTATTGACAGAAAAATTTCACGTGAGATAGCGTTATCCTTTGGGAGGGGGCATGTACGTATTTTACCTGCGAAGTTGAAACCCGGGAAAATGAACAGTATAAAGTATGGATTGACAGGTCGAAGACAGTATAGTGTGAGACAATGAAGTCCAGTAAGCAGCGGAACAGTATGAAGTATGGACTGATCAGTCGAGGAATCAGCGGAACAGTATAAAGTATGTATTGATCAGCCGAGGAAGCGGTGGACAGTTGAGGTGAGACATTGAAAAGTGAAGGAACCAGAGAAGAGCCTCGTTTGATTATTCGAGGAAGCAGCGAAGGATTAAGACGTTAACGACGTAGAAAACAACGAGGGAAGGAGGAGGAAAAAGCTAGGTTTTCCTCAGTTCCAGCAGCACGATTTCCTACCATTATTTATCGGCAGCTTCAGACTCAACCCGAACAACGATAGAAGAAGGAAGTCCAGTCGCATGTTAATCTGCACCGAGACGCACATAAAAACAATACAGCTTCGTCCAATGAACGGAATATCTGCTTCACGTGGTTACCCAAACAATAATTAACCCTGAAAAATTTAAAATCGTCCCCTTCAATTCACTTGTTTATTATGTATTTGTAATCTTCACGCAGGACCCCATTTAAAATTATTGTTTTTTATATAAATAAATGTATATATTATATCCTAAAGCAAATTCATTGAAACAATACCCTCCCTCATAATCATTTACAGAATAGTTACAATTAATAATAATAATATAAAAAACATAGTAAATCGTAACTTACATCTTAAAGATAAAATTAAAGTATCCATTGTTCAGATGTTACTTCGTGGCACTATACTTCACTACACTTGCACTTCACGATTATTTACCCTTCCTAATTCTTCCCTGAAAAACGTTGCCCTAGGGAGGAAATGTTTCAAAAACTTCTGCAGGTAAAATATTCCGACACCTTATAGTTCGGTTTAAAAGCGAATATTTCCCAACATCAGTTGTAAAGCTGTTCTGCCCAATTTTACAATTATGATCCCCTCTACTGTAATAATTTACTTCTTAAAACTTTGATGCAATATCCTACCAGGATTGTTGGCCTGCGTACGCTTTAAAAAGAGCCCCGAGACGTAAATTTTGTAGTTGTTTTTCTAACATATCCCAACCTGAACCTTCTCATTTCCGTGAACCCTCTCCTCTCATGAACCCTTTCCAGTGCCTCGACCTGATATTTCCGGAACGGATCCCAACAAATACATCCGTACTCTAGTAGAGTATGCAAGTTCTCGTGCTTCACAGTTTCCTTTTTTTAAAATCCGCATAACGAAATGTAGCGCCTAGTCACATATTGGATGTTCCCAGCCCGTATTACTGCTCAAGTATATACCCTAATACTTACAGTCACTTTCTTGTACTATTTCATTACCGCTGAATTTATAATTATGTACTATTTCAACGTAACGCCTACAAAATCTTATTGCCTTCCTCTTGTTACAATATATTTTCATTTTGTTAGAAATTCTTCATCGATCCCATTTTTTATTTTCCGATATATTACGCAGTCGTCAGCAAAAAGACGCACCTGGGAATTAATGCCTGGACGTGTTAATTCAATAAAATTGTGTGTGTTGGAATTGTTGTATTCATTTCGGATAGTTACGGGCGAACGCCTTTACTTGTGCAAAACTCATAAACGAAAATTCAAATGTTCATCCTATGTTCAAACCGATTTATAAGATATCTCGCACGCAAATGCGTCAAACGAGCCGAAATTGTTCAAAGACTTGGAGCACAATATGGGGAGATTTACCAGAAGAAAACCAGTGTGTACGAATGACAGGAATTTTATTTTGGAAGGGCGAACCAAATTGAAAATGAATCCCGTTTCCAATGGAATACTACTAAAGAGCACTGACGAGTAAAATAGTTTGCTCCAGTTTGGTCATTGCTGAAATGCAGTTCAGATTGGGATGAGCTTATGACTGATCTGCGGATTCGAAAAAATTCTTCCAGATGGGTGCCTCGTCTTTTAGTTGAACAAGAGAAACAATAACGTCGGACGATTTTCAACTCTTTCATGGTATCAATCCCCTGAATCCAAGCAAGTAGATGTGACGGTGTTTCGTCATTTCAAAAGAATTTATCAATCAAAGTCACACACTGCTTCCAGTTAATGGAAATTAAAATTACGGTACATATTTGGTCCATCCTGGTATTTACAATATATGAGGACTCTTATTCATTTCATTATGGTTTTTGTCCGTCCACAGTTTACATAAAAACCATTTCAACTATGATTTTTTTCGTACTTTGCTTGTCAACTTTTACAATAAAACATATACATTAGTGTCATCTTTAATTTTAACATTTATATAATTTTACTAGATATGTGCCTTCCTTGCCCGGTAATTTATTTAAAGAAACCCAATGCAGTGTTCAATTCTACAGTAATCACTTTGCCAACGCGTGATTAAACCATCAGCAAGGTCGTCTCATTTTTGAAAATTAAGCTATTCACGCCCCCTATAATCGGAATCGAGCAAATGAATGCTCAAAATAAAATGTTTTATTTAGGTTAGATAGAATGCCGCCGAATGAACATATGTATAAATCTTAATTCAACCCATACTTTTCACATTTGCATACTTCATTTGTTCAATAACGAATTAATCGACAAATAATACACCCCGTAATCGCGCAATTAAAATACACGTAATATATTAGAACACTATTCTATTAATCTACTACAGCTAATGATCAATACATATAACCTTCAATTTGTTCCTTCATATTTATAATATTCAAATATTGCGTTCAACGGAATGATACGTATCTATCTTACTGTAATCCTGCAAGCAATTTTAACACGGTTCTACGTCCCAGTTTGACATAATTTATTTTCTCTCTCTCTCATACACACACACACATATGTTGCAAACATTGCAATAAAATGATATCATGAACAATGTGGAAGTTATTGCTGTATTCTGTGTGAATACTCGGAAATAGAGCCTGGAGTGGAGGGGAGGGGAGCAAGATTAAATTCCTGGGCGGCTAGCGAGTACTATAATAAAGGTAGTAACCGAGTTGAGTTAGTGCTTGGGCGTGTTAATACGAACGAAGCGAGTGCGAATTTCTGGAAGAACGAACTGTATCTGCAACAAAAAGCGCGTCACCTGGGCATTATGAACGCCTACCTGAGCCTCACCAACTCATCCATCCACTACCCTAGTTAAAAAAATGTTTCAAAATCAGAAAAATCTTGTGTACTTTTAAATCTAATATTTATTCATATCAGGAATGAGATATTTGCACGTTTTTACAGATGGAGAGAAAGAGTACGATAACAAAGGGAGAGAGCCATAGAAAACAACATTAAAATCAAAATGAACGAAAGAATAGAATATTATAAATATAAAAACGTCTTTAATAGTTAAAAATTAACAATTCAGTAATAAAATTGCGAAGAACAATTTAACACACAACATTTCTGCAATCTTTGTTTCTTTGTTCAGGTTTACAGTTGAGATAAATTCCAGCGTTTTAAAATTTAAACAAATACGTCGATATTCATTTGAATGAAATACAATACCATTAAGGCAATTAGAACCTCCGATTTCCTCTTGTTTCCCTGGTTACAATTTTTTCTTGTTCATCCGTTAAATAATATCGAATATCCATAACTTATAAATCTACGACTACGTTTTCCTTCATGAGAAATAATACAAGGACCCACTTTAACCCTAAAATAAACACTGCGTTTTTTACAAAATCTCTTGCTCTCGTTGTAAGTTCTGCTACATTGGGCAAACAAAAGCGTCATTAAAGAGTTGGCTTTGGGAATTGCAACTGCACGGACGTGTTTGTTAGGGATCCAGTGTTGTCTACAACTTTTTTTTTGGTTAACAGGCTACATGAGGGTGATCCTAAAACAGGCAACTCCCCTTTAATAGCATAGGAAGGGAATGAAAAGTGGGGGGGATGCGGAAGGTAGAGAAAGGTATCCAAGGGTTAACTAGGGCCCCCGGGCTATGGTTTAAGGATCCTACCCGGTGTTTCACCTAAAGAGATGCAGGGAAACCCCTAGAAAACCTGCATCAGGTAGGTCGGGCATTGGGTACTATTCTCACGCCCTTCCGAATGACGGGAGACGAGTCTGCTGTGGGGTCGCGGCATTCCCTTCTCCGTGTCTCCACCAGTTTCAGGAGGCAGTTGGCCGACTGATCCATTGGGATTAGCGAACAACTCTTGCCATATGCCCAAGGTCTTTGACCCCAGTACATATACCTCCTAAAATAGATGAAGGTGTCTCGGCATATGAGAACTGATAAAAAATACCCAGAGAGAGTGCGAGGCATCCCCGACATGATCAGGTGAGCCCCGCAGTCACTCTGGGCTGAAGCACCTGCGAGAAAACACCCGCAGCGCCCTTTTGTTTACAACTTTTTTTTTGTTTAAGAGGCTACTTGAGGGTGATCCTGAAACAGGCAACTCCCCTGTAATCATCCAAACACAATTTTACTAACCTGGAAAGGTAGATGAAAAACGAACCAGAGAAACGAAAATCAGAGAAGAAAAACAAACAGGTTGAATGAGAAAGAGTGACGAAGGAAATGGTCTGGACAGATAGCAGAGAAACAAACAAAACAGAAGGATATCAGAGAAGAAACCAAACAATCAAGTTAGTGACGCAATGAAACGTCTAGAAGGAAGACACAGTAAGAAAGAAATTAGAAAAATTACTCTAACGTTTCTAACAGCAAGGAATCTCTATTCGTCATCAGGAATAGTGATCATATGCGAAATACGACGTACAATCATGAGAATACTTACTAAATTGTGCCTAGTCCTAGAGAGACAACTATCCATGCATATTTTTATTACAATTGTAGACAAACTTTGGACTGGAGACATCTAAATCACGTTCTTTGGGGTCAAAGCATCTTTAGCAGTTATGAGCTTAGAGCGGAGTTTAGTTTCAAGCAGAATGTACATTTTACTGTTATAACTGTGAAATATAATTATGTGTGAAATGAGTAACATAGAACACCTAAGTATTAGTGACCAGTGACGGAATTAATGTGTTTTGTGCAATACTCTAACAGATTCACTTGGATTAAAAATGAACAACAGCCACAGGGTACATTTCGCTGATGTGGTGAGTGTAAAAGTGCCACCTTTTTGGATCGAGAAACCTGAAATCTAGTTTTACCAAGTAGGAGCTCAGTTTACGCGTGAAGATACTAATTTCAACTATTTGTTTTCTCAATTTAAATCAAAGTACGTTGAAAACATTTGTGATATTATTAAATCCTGAAGAACAAACAAATACACGGGCGCTAAGGAAAGACTTTTTAATATATTTTTGGAGAATGGTGTTAGAGGCATAAAACGCTTAGTTACAACATTCGAGCTAGGAGATGATAAACCCAGCCAACTACTCAGTCCAATGAAAACTGTGGCAGGCGAAGATGTAACAGAGAAAGAGTTGCGCACATTGTGGATAGAAAAATGCCGGAGTATGTTAAAAATGTACTTATAATTGGTGGCGAAAATTTGTACAAATTAACTGCAATATCAGACAAAATTGTCGAAATGAATTGGCGCCCTGAATTGATGCAACATCAGGAACGCCGGAATCTGACGTGGTTCAGAGGATTTCCGAATTGGGTATAGCAAAATCGACAACAAAGCAGAAGCCGTGGTAGGATGGTAGGAGCTCTAGTAAAACTTACGATTCGAATGGCAAATTCTGCTTTCATTTTAGGTTTGGTAGTAAATTCAGACCAGAAAAATGTAAGCAGCCTAGCCAGTGGAATATGGAAAACTTTAAAAACCGGACTGCGATTTCTGGCGGATGTTTCAATCATCCCTTGCAAAAAGCAGAGTAAAGCACATGATAGCCCTTATACATTTTATGCCGCAAAAAATACGAAGATACCTATTTTCGGATACAAACTGTTGACACTGGACCTCGGATTAAGAAGACAACTCTAATTGCCATTAGTTTTTCCAAAAGTTGATAAAGGTATCATAGGTGCTGATTTTTTAAATGAATATATATTATCTTAACTAATATAAACAAAGAAAAATTAATTGACAGGGTGACAAAACTTTGTGTTTGTGATGAGATTACAGCTATATGAAGTTTAGACATAATATACCCAATGATAACGTCATGGAGTTTTAATGAGAAGTTGCCTAAATTCCCCAATATCACGACACCATCGATGATTCTGAATACTGGGAAACATAATATAAAACATTACCTACAAAACACAAGGACAACTAGTTTTCTCCACAGCCGGACAGATGGAGCCAAAGAAATACGAATTGGCAAAGCAAGAATTCCAATACATTCTCCATAGTAACACAATGCGGCCATATTAATCACCCTGGCCCAGTCTCCTTCACAGTGCCAGTAAAATGTTCGAGCATGTGGAGGCTATAGGAGATTGAATGATCAAACTGGTTCAGATTGATACCATATTCCTTGATAGAAGAATTTCACCATATCATTAAAGGTACAAAAGTGATTTCCAATACTAATAGCTGACGAGGAAAAACCGAAAACAGCGATAATAATCCCGATTTGCCTTACAAGTTTAACTTAATAAGTTTTGGCCTTTAGAAATGCACCATCAACATTTGAGCGCTTTATTAATTACGTCCTTAAAGCTTTAAATTTTACACTCCCGTATTTAGATGACATGTTGATTGCTTCTTCCTCATACGAAGAGCATCTTCATTTGGTACTACGAAGACTGCAGGTATCTGGCCTTGGATTAAACCTTTCTAAATCTGTGTTAGGTGTAGTTGAAATTGACTTCCTTGGGTACCACATAAGTCAGATAGGGTCCAAACCTTTGTTTGAATTGGTGAAAGTCTTTCAAGGGTACGAATTGCCGGAAAAAGGTACTGACTTGCAACATTTCTTGGAATGCTCAATTTTTTCAGAAAATACCTTAAGGATGCAGTCCAGACACAATCCATCCTTCACGATTATCTGCGAGGCGCACAAATGGCAAAACAAAAATTAATTGGACACCTGAAGTGATATAAAAGTTCAAAACAGATTTAGCCAATGCAGCACTCTTGGTATTCCCTAACTCAAACTTGCCCTTAAGTTTGAGCACCGATGCGTCCATTCTAGCAGTTGTAACAGCGCTGCAACTATGGGAAAATGACCAATTAAATTTTTAAAAACAGCTTTCCGAGGCAGAAAAATCTTACAAATCCCATGAAAGAGAAGTATTGGTGATAAACCTTCCCATCAAAGAATTCAAATACTTGTTAGAGGGACGAGACTTCACCATCCAACGGATTTTGGACGATTCATCTACGCATTGAAACAGAAAAATGACAAGGCCGGAAATAGACAATTGCGACATCTGCAATATATCTCCTAGTTTACAAAGAAAATAGTACGTTTTAATGGTGAAGAGAAAATCGTGGCTGACTCACTCTAAAATTGAGGTCTAGGTCATTGATTATGACGACATAGCAAGTGCAGTCAACAGATGAAGAGGTACACAGATGACTCCAACCTCATACTAAAGAAGTATCCCTTGTCATCCGGAAAGATTCTATGGTGTGAAACGTCAACTGCAAACATTCTACCAGGTGTTCCCAAAACATTTGTCCCACTCTGGAGTTAGGTCAACAATAAAACAAATAACTTATAGCCAGGAATGAGGAATAATATTAGAAAATGGGCACAGAACGGCTTAAACTGTCAAAAAGTAAAGTATTTAGGCACACAAAATCAGAAATTCAAGCATTTACAGAGCGGGATGAGAGATTCCATGTTGTACAAATTTGCCGTGAAATCTGAAGGTCGTTTACACGTCAGTGTATGTCGGCCGAAAATTATCTTACACTCGAGATTCTCGTATGTGCAATACATTTGTCCTTTGCGAGGACTAATTATCTATAATTAAAAAATGAACAAGTCAATAATCATAAATTACCAACACAATTAATAATATTAAGAAGCTAAATTTTTTCAATGATTCAGTGGAATAGTTTAAATAATAACATTTTGTATTTCGTTGTTGACATCAAGCTATATTATATTTTGTAATTGTAATAACAACCTATTCTGGCTTATTGTTCACCACTACGACCAACAATTAACGTTATAAAACTTCTAATATACTTAAATCCAAAAGAAGAGTTCATCGTAGCTGTAACATATTTGACACGGAATCTTTGTGATACGGAAATAAATCTGTATTTCAGCGTTTGACGATTGTCAATTGTTCAGATCCGATATGTTCGTGTAAACGCAACGCAGATTTGATCGTTCAAACAATTATCAGCGATTGGTCGTCCGATCAGATCTGCCGAAGAAATCTGCTCGTGTGTGGGCGCCGTATGTCAGGCTCATGAATTGGAAGAAGATGATACCCACCAAAGACTCACTGCGGACACGGTAGCCAGATTCGGAGCCCCGGCGAAGTAAACTACACGTCCTTGTTCAAAGGTTTGGGAACAGTATTTGGAATGAAAGTTGAACACACCATAGCATATCACACACACACAGTCTAATGGGAAACTGGAGCGGTTGCACAGAACGGTAAAGACAGCTAACAAAGGTCAAGTCTTACCGATAGTCCTTTTGGGATTTCCAGCAGCGATACGGGTGGATAAAAATTATTCCGTTGCGCAGATGGTTAATGGTAAACTACAAGGCTTCCTTGAGAATTCTTTGAAGATCTCAAACCAGAGACCTTTGTCGCAGACCTTATAGAAAATATGCCAGCAATAAAACCGTTCCCTACTTGGCACAACACTACGAACAAAATCTACGTCCATCTGGACCTCCTAACTTCGACACATGTTTTCTGTTCGAATTGATCGGATAATACAAGGCCTGGAATTACCGTACGACGGCCCATTTTTGGTTAAAGCACGAAGTGGCAAATATTTCACAGTACTTATTTAAAATAGAGAAGTAAAAATTTCTGTAGACATACGCATACGCTCTTTGAGATGACGAACTGGAGGAACCAACTGCTCGTACAACCAGACAAAGCAGATCAGAAAATTAAGGATGCGACCCGCTTTGCTGATCAACTTCAATTGTGTAGTAACTTCATTACTGGGAACGGAGTGGTGTAGTAAACAATCTTTGGACTCGTGACATCTAAATCACGTTCTTTGGAGTGAGAGCATTTTTAGCAGTTATGAGCTTAGAGGGGAGTTTTTTTTCAGAGCCAAGTGCAAGCAGAATCTATAATTTACGGTGATAACTGTAAAATATAATTATTTATGAAATAAATAATATATAACAACTGAACATTTAATTAAACCAAGAGATGAAAATCATTTCGTCTGACTTACAACTCGCCGAAATAATATGTGTATCTACACACAAAATCAAATCCTATTAGACGATCACATCTTATCCAAAAATAAACAGTGACACTTGGCGAGTTATACTTGATTGTAATTCAGCAGAAACCCGCAGAAATAGAAATAAACTCATCGTTGACATAAACGTCCTACTCAACAGTATAAACACAGTGCAATAAAATATATTACTGACCAAAGCTCCGTAACAAATTGTAACCAGCAGTTAATGTTGACATTATAAATATGTAATGTAAAATATAGCAGTCGTTAATGACCACGAAGTTCATACGACATTAAATAAATAATTTTTTTAATCATTAAAAATATACATCAAACGTCAAACTCCACATTGACAAGCTTGAACGTAATACAAAGATTTTAGATGTCGACACAAGCGACCTCCTGGGAATGTTTTCTATTAAATATCACATCATTGCAATTAAAGTACGAAATGATACAGTGAAACTGAGTAATAACTGTAATCCATTAATTTTAAGCTGACATCTTCGCTTTTATGCCAATATCATTTGCTAACGTCGCGTTTTTGTTCTATGCTAGTGAATTTCAAAAGGTCTCTATGTACAACAGAAAAAAGAAATTAAGTTTCATGAAACGTTTCTTAAATAATTCAGCATGCTGTTCCGTATATGCTAATGAAAATATAAACTTAAATTATAACAAAAATGTATCAAAATGAATTATAAAATGTTTATATAAATAATTGTATTTCAAATGGAAGTGCTGACGTGTCTATTTGTAAGCCTGTTTGAACTGCTTAAATTCATAAAATGGTGAATTCACATATTTGTATTTTTCGTCTCAGCAACATAGGTCATTTCAAGTCACGAGAAGGGTATTAAATGAATGCACAAATTATTTTAATTAAAGACTACTGAAAGCTGTATTGTGTTTGCATCAGCAAGACGTACATTAGCAATACCTTTAGATTTTCTACACGTAATTAAATCACAACTAATGAATGGTACGCCCGAGTAGTGTAAATATTATTAAATCGATAATATTCCAGCAAATGTATTAGACACGGCGGCAATTCGTAATATTCCAACGTGAACTAATTGTAGGTATTATATTGATTTATGACGGTCTTCAGACAAATTTAGTCATGAGATGCACCTGGGGTGCGAAAATAATGTTTCTATGGTAAATGAGCGACCTCATTACTATGCCTCCGCATAACAAATGCTTCCTGTTTACCACAAGGACCAAACTTTACTTGAGGCAAGACGACGAGTCCAAGTCCTGTGCCAAACATGCGTTTAACGTACTTTAAACAAATTACATTAAAATAAATTAACAAAGTATATATATATATATATATATACGGTCATTCTAAAACTCTGCGACAAACTCTGAGGGGTGATAAGGAACGTTTTTTTAAAAAACATGTATCTTGTGACGCGTCGTTTCGAACTTATAACGTTTATATACATAGTATCTTGAAAAATATTCATACACTTGAGATTAACGGCTAAGGGATACGGTGCTTCAAACTTAATTTAATCTCCAAGATATTGCAGTGAAGAATGGTTAACTAGCAAAATTATTAAAGTCCTTATAGAAAATTAAGTTAATGACGTGAAATTGGTTTTGAGACATGATACTAAATTATGAAACTGTTAACTAAACTAAAGGATGAAGTAACGATTAATAATGAGAAAATGTTGTTTACAATATACCATTTGTGAACTGGAACATATATTACACTAGCGTTTATAAGCTTCAAACCTCAATCTAAAAGTAATACATCTATATCTAAATTTACTCTAGTAGAATTGAGAAAATTTCGAGTATACATAAAATAAAATGAAGATCAATTGAAGAAACTTTTCTTAATTTAAGAAAAGAAGAAACCGCGAAGGAAATGAAATGGCGAGGCATTGTGCTGGAATTCGAAATAGAAATAAACAAAATTATATAATTGCAAGTAATAATAATGATCTTTGGCCGAAGTGATATGTTTATAACATTTTCTTTGTAAAACGCTTTGTGAATAATAAGTATGACTTAAAGCTTTGAAGAGGGCAGATTTAATAAAAACTGGTGAGTTCTGATAATTAAATGTAATACTGAACGTAAAAATCTTTTTGTCTTTTTCACTGACAGTGTGTATTCATAGTTATTATTTTGTCATTTCTTATTCTATGTATGTTTCTAACAGATGTTGGTGATTGTCTGTAATCGAAAGCTCGTATAATTTATCATTCTATGTTTCACAATCTGAATTTTCATCACTAATACTGGTAACAAGTTTTACATGTGGAATGGAACGATTTCGTTTTTACTTATTTTATTTTCGAATTTAAGAAATCTTGTTCTTCAAGTGACAGGAGATACGAATTTCTCCCCAATCTCTTTGTAATGGGCGTAATCTTTATTGTTGCACGTGAATTTGAAGGTGTTGCAGAGTTTTCGATTAACGGTCAGGTTTAAGTGGGAGGAAACTTTTGGAATCGTTTATTTGACTGTGTAGAAACACTTTCTTGTCAGGCGTCGTAACCAATAGTAGTTTCTTAAGTTAACCATTTGAAGAACGCGTAAATAAAACAGTCAAAGAAGCTTTTGGCGTCAACGCGAAATAAATCCTCAGTTAAATAGGTTTCGGGCCATTCCGCCGGCAACTTTCATAAGATCCACAAGCATTGTAGACGTGGGAATTGCGGCTGCCGCCTAGTTTTTGCGAAAGCTAGTGTTTGTTTTTCAGTGTATATAGGGAACGTGACCCGCCTGCAGCTGTAAGCGTAATATGCCTTTCTCCTGCTCCTGCTACTCAGACTTCATCTGCGCAATTGTTTCGCATTCATAATAACGTGTTGCACTTAGCTGTTCAGCCACTATCTACTCATTCACAAACGAGAAAACTTGCAAAATTTTAAAACGCTAATGTACCATTTTTATTTGTTAAAGAAACTATCAAACGGTATCTTATAGTATTAGACAACAAAGGAACGAAAGAAAACAGACAAAAGTTGAACTTAAAATTAATATTTCATAAATGTATTCACAACGTAATTAAATTTCCAATGCTTAAGAGCAAATCATTTTAAATTCAGTTCAGGCGTTAAAGGTTTGCTAATTAAGCCGCGAATTATTTGGTGATTTAAAACCATAAATTATGTGACTCCGAACTAACACGTAACACAGAGACCCTATTTAGGCTACAGCGCATATACAATCAAAAGTGAAATTACGAAATATATAGCAGGTATTAACACCTCGAATTTAATTAATATGCAGGAAACGTATAAACGTTTTGCTTATACAATTAGATATTCATTCACACCAGCAAACATTTTTCCCTTTACAGTCCTTTAGAGAAAAATGCCTTCTAATCTAAAGTTGAGCAATGATTGATATATTTTACAAATAATTTTCATTTATAAAAATGCACTTAAAGTTGATCTCACATATGAGTTATTATCCCGCGTATAGTTAAAAAAAATTTAGGGAAACTTGTCTGTATTCCCTCGATGTATCATTAATAGGAAAAGATACAGAACAATCAGAGACGATTCGATTTCGTTTTTCAGTACCTTAAAGCCTTTAACTTTCTCTTAACCAGAATTTTCCCAAGACAAGGTAATGACTGCTTCAAAATTGCTAGATAAATGAAATATTATACAAACCAAACATTCCTATAAACAGCAATGAGATATTATAATACATCTACATCACTCATAGAAGTCATGTTTTAATTATTCGCTAATACTCTTACCGTAAGAAAAACAATAACCACTCCCATTTGCGTGGGTTAGGGTTTATGCAAAGAAAAAAACTAATTGCCTTGTTATTAACGATATAAATATCGGGTGGCCTAATAATTCGGTGACCTGAATCTTTGCGCAGCCAACTGCGAAGGATACACAAATTTAGTAACGTTATTATTACGCGTTTAAATGTCATATGTTCTAATATGATTAAATGCAAATGTATTTAACGATCCAGTTCTAGAGCATATAATTTAACATTTTTCATTTCGCAAAAGTTGATGCAATTATATTTCTAATCAAGTATTTAAAGTATGCCGATAGTGTAGTGGTCAGCGTCATTGCCTCACATCATATAGGTCCCGGGCTCGAATTCCAGCGACGGCATGGAAGTTTATGTGTATGGTTCTATCTCATTTTCAGCCTAATCACGTTCGATGGGATCGTCTCTGTCATCATCATAGCGGGGGAAGGCAACGGGAGACTACCATTGGTAATAATTTCCCTAGTGCAGGGAAAGGGTTCTTCATTGAGAACGTTTCTCAAGACAGACTGTAATGAATGGATATGGCAATCACCATTTCATTTCGCTACTGGATGAAGAATTCCCACTTATTGGAGACAGCAGCCCAAGTAAACACCAAGGCGCCAGAGAGGCGAGACATGGGCTTCAGAACGTGCCAAAAAACCGCTTAGAGACATAAAAATCTGGTACCTGAGTCCAGCTTATTGACTCCGGGAATTTTGGAAGGCCAGAAATTAGGGAGAGAAACCGCGGGCCAAGCTGAATTTTGATTGGAGGTTGATGGTCAGGTGATCCGCCATGCAGCTCATGGTGGGTGATTGAAGGAAATTACCTTTGAGGATGGAGGAGAGAAATTTAGTCAGTTGGGCATGGACATTTGAATAAGGGAATGTGTGGTGTCCGATCGCACATAGATATTTGAAGAAGAAGGAAGAAGTCTAGAGGGTGCATGGAGTTTTGATCCACGGCACGGCTAGTGGTGATCGGACGGGAATGGAAGATTCGAATGTGAGAGAAGTTTCTGGGGGAAGATAGACGTCAGCGACAGAGGGAGCCCCGTCTGCTTAATCCGGAGCAGAGAATTCCTAGAAAGAACTCCAGGTACCGATGGCAGGAAAGAGTCGCCTGATGAACGTGGAAGCTGCCTGAGTTACGATAAAGTGGAGGAAGAACAGGTGCGTGTCTGTGCCACTGTCTGAGATGTGTTATGACTGTCGTTATTGTTTTTTCTTTTGATTTTGTAAATAAACTTAATTTGTTTTATTTAATCAAATCGAGTAATTCATTTTTATTTAAATTAAAACTTCATCCCCTATTTATTATAAGACTCAGGATTGACATTTTAAGTAGCTATTAGGGTCATCCAAAAATAACGACCCTTTGGCTATAGAAACTATATTCTAAAAAGTTATTTCCTCACCTCCATAATCACACATGTGTCATATCTGTCCACGAGCTTTATAATCCCCGTGTTGTACTCGGCTGCCGCCAGTCCCGCTCAAGTCATCGTCACGTCAGAAACATTTTCAGCAAGGTCTGGACAGCAGAGTGGATGATCCGAAAGCTCCCATCCAGACTCATCCAGCATGCTTCGTGTGAGGGCGGCCATTGTCACGAAGGAACACAGTGATGTGGGACACCCAGGTCGAATAAACAGTAACAATTTGATAACATCATCCACATGATATGGGACTGGCGGCAACCTACTAGAGCACGGGGACAGATATGACAAATGCTTATGTGCAGAACTAAAGTTAGCTTCACTTATCTAGGCAAACGTTTTTTTTTGTATCAATGTTTATTTTAGAACTTTTTACAGCAAACGGTGAATGTGAATGACCCTCGTATTTCATCAGGCTTCTCGTTTTTACTAAAGCATCAGCATATTACGAGAAGTATTGTAGAATTCAGAAAGAACTGATGAACGAGATTATGGTCGGTACCACAAATGTGAGGGGGAAAATGGTGCGATAGTGAGTTTGAAAACAGGAGAATATTTTTTAAATAGGACATGAAGACAAATACAGGCCGATTATACGGACCGTGGACTTAGAGAAATGAATGTCGTGATAGATAGTATATAATAATTAATTAAGAAATAAAAACTACCAAAAGAAGATTGTAATGAAGAAAACAGTATTAAGAAATAATGGATAGTATAATTCTAAACATAAGTACTTAAACATTTAAGCCGTACCACAGGTAGAATCGAAAAGCGTTTCTTCTGAGAAGTCTCCTATCAGCACTCTGCAGTTGCGCATGGAGCACAGGATTCAAGTTTGCCCCAAAAAAGTATCATGGCTACGGATGTTTTGGATGCACGCAGGATTATCCACATCGATCATGTAAACTACCTTTTCTAGGAAAAAGTAGACAATTCAGGGAAAAAGAATAAATCGAATTTAACTGAGTAAATGTTTCAGCTCATCGATAAACGAAGCGTAATTCAACTATGTGGGCTGTACAATTAACTCATATACACACAAAGGCATAGTATAAAAAGGAAAAGAGGAATTAAAATATTAGGTAATGATAGGTGCGAATTCTTCTTTAAAACCGCTCATAAAATACATGAACGACATTTCACTTATAATACCATATTCCAAAGACTTTTTTATAATTATTGATAGTTTCCATTTGTGTGCCGAACAGAGCCTGGAGTCTCAGACAACTCAACTTGATCAACTCTTTGGAAAGTACACACGTTTATTAATTAAGAAGAAAGTACTTTACCCGGCTAAGCAAACCTTATCACGCCATTCAAAAGAAAACTCACTGCAATATCTGTATAAATAATTTATGATTCCCTTTAGAAACTTATTAGATCAATAGAGTTTAACAAAAAAATTCTGAATGATGGCATAAAAAGTGACGTTTGTGATTCGTCGAACTGTATTGAAACAATAGCGTTGGAGGTGTTTCTGTTTTAAAAAAGAAATATTTTAAAGAGAAGTCTTTCGGCATATCTTAATTTTTTTGATTCTTTATCATTTGTAAATGATCCGTAAACTGTGATTTTGATATTTTCAGCACTTAAAAGATTTTAAAGGAAAGTAAAATTTTAATTACTACCTTCAGTAACAAAGGTTCAAAGCCTTACGAAAAATTTAAGGACAAACTTTATACATACTAAAACCACATAAGCGAATGGGCAGAAAATAATAACAATTAAAAGAAAGAATCACATATAAACGCTTTATTTCGTGCCCATGTTGACAGTTAAAAATACAATTATATCTCAGTTTTGTCGTCCGAACCATCGAATTTATAATCAATATAAAAATAAAAATTTGAATAAAGAAACAATTAGTTTTCAAAATATTTTTGAAATGTTATTCTGAAATAATATTTTTGGACTAAATGGAGAGCGGGAAATGTGATTTTAACATAGGTTTTGGCGTCTGAGCGACGTGAAACTTATAAGGTGAGGAGATATTCCAAAAATAGAGACTCGAGGACTACACAGAATATTTGGGTGCTCCGTAGGACCTCTGAGGCCCTGAAGACAAGGTACTTGAAATATCAGATACATATCAAACTTTGTTTCCACATGACCAAGCACAACGGCACTGATATTCTCACTTGGCTGTATCAATCGTTATATGTATTTTCTTAAACATAGAACTATCTTCTTTAAAATTTCAGGTTATACAGCTTCTACTAATATATTTTTTTACATGACTGTGTCTTATTGGAGGTAAATTAGTATAAATCGTGACCGTGGCCTGTGATGCGACACAATAATACATATTAAGGGGAAGTAGATGGCTCTATATCCCCAATAGGGACTTTTATAAATAATTTTTTTAGTTACCATTAAAATTATTCATTTATACAGTATTTAATTCGACAACAATCTGTTTCTGATTAAACCATCAGCGAGGGCGTGACATTTTTGAAAATTTCATCGTAGCCACTCCCATAACTCAGTATCTTAATCGACTGGTACCATGAACTTTTTTTGGGGGGAGGGGTTAACAGGCTACATGAGGGTGATCCTGAAACAGGCAACTCCCCTTTAATAGCATAGGAAGGGAAATGGAAAGGAGGATGCGGAAAGTAGAGCAAGGTAGCCAAGGGTTGACTAGGGCCTCCGGGCTGTGGTTTAAGGATCCTACCCGGTGTTTCACCTAAAGAGATGTTGGGGAAAACCCTAGAAAACCTGTATCAGGTAGGTCAGGCATTGAAGGAGAGTAGCTTTAAAAAGGCTCATGAATGTACGAGAGAGAGGGGGAGGGAGGGGGGAGAGAGAGAGAGAGAGAATCAATCGTACTAACCACGACAAATATTTATTCCGCGGCACACACATACTCAAAAATACACTGTAACAGTCAATTAAATTTATAAGTAAAAGATTCTTGAACGATATCTTCGGTCTGATTACCGTGAAATACATATCTAAGAAAATAAAATTGAGTATATGCGACCGGGTCTCTATATAATTAATGTACACAACGACTTATAAAATATTTTTCATTATTAATAACTAATTAAAAAGTATTATTATTTAAATAAAATGTTAGTTAAACTTATGCATTACTTGAAGCTTAAGTGGAATTTAATAATCTCGCTTGAGAGGGTAGAACCGTTTTTGGACTGAAGAGGGGGGAGGGGAGAGGAGGAGAGGAAGGAAAGAATCTAAATATTCAAAACATCGACAGAAAAACTCTCTGGAATGATCAGCCCTAAACACAAATCTCACTGCAATCTTATTGAATGGTATAGGAACGCCTAAGGGTAAACCTTATAATTCAAAGTTTGTTTTTAAAACATCCGGATTTAACGAAACATTTCAATGGATTTACAAATATTTTATTAATATATTCTAGACCCTGTAAGATATCAAAATGAAACATACACGAAAAATTAGGTAAAATTCCTGTTCTAATCGTTAAACTGTTCATTGAAATCCGTGGAGCCGTTTCGGAGCCAATTCCAGTCGAACCTCCAGACAGACACTTCAATTTTATTTTAGATTTATAATTCAAATAATCCATTCTTCTTCCACACACATACAGTAAATTAAAAAGTGCTGTTTTTAACATTGGCAAGACTGCCTTTAATGGTCTGATATTTCAGGTTTGCTTTTCTTTTTGATTATTTGATTTGTGTCACTTAAAATAATTTAATTCGTAGTATTAAATTCGCCTGTTAATTTATAAATTAAAAACTAGCTTCTATGAATATTCGTAATTTCAAAACAAAATATTTAACGAGGGAAGTACAGCAGCTGTTCCTCGATAGAGCGCCTTCAATAAAAGTAGAACCCAATGAAAGTATTCACGTAGTGTACGCCCTTTGCTGGGGGAGAATTTGTTATGCACTTAAGTTTCTCCGTACACCCTGACTGAGTATCATGATTTTCTAACAGCCAAACAGTTCAATTTAAACACTCGAAAACAGTTCTTAGAAGACTATCATGTGAGAGGCGTAAAATTGATTTCAAGTGACCGTTGCATTACACAACCGAAACAGATTTTTTTAAATTCGTTAAGTCCTCATTATGTAAAGAAAATAGTTCTATCTCGATCAGCTTCGTCTATTTCGATTTGCCAGTAGTAAAATTGCGAGTCCTCCATTAAGGAATGCAGCGTATCTTCAACACTTTGTACAGAATACTCATATTTATGGTGACGAAGAATCACTAGCTACCATCCTTCTTTCTCATGGCAGGTAATGACCACGGCTTTTGTAATGGCTGGACAATTCCTCATCCAAGAATTATATTCACCTCCACTTGAATAACAAGCAGTACACCACTTGGTCGATGGCTGGATGTTGTCTTATGTTCATTCTATGTTTTGTCTTCATTTCTTGTTTCTACTTCGTTTGCAAGTAGTTAGAAAACTTATGCAGTTTTGGAAATAATTTTGTTCGTTATTAAGTGGTTAATTCCCGTCCCATGTTGCATGTTGAAACTGTTGGACCACGCTTAAGTTCTAAGGCTGTAGGTTGATTGATTTTATTTTATGACTGATATTCGTACATCTGCTCGGTTCATGGTATGTGTCTTTGGGCCGTTCATTAGCCACAATTCCCCAGATCCATTCTTAAGTAAAATGAGCGACGCTGGAAATACATGTGAAAATTTTCTCTTAGCTTCAAATATGAGATCGATCTGCTGGTGATATTTAGGGCATACGAAGGAAATTTTAGTTGCACTCAACACACGGATCATCATGCCATCGAGCACAAATAACTGCCGCGGTTCCTTAGCATCATGTTCTTTCACGGTACCTTCAATTTCGTATAGAAAGAGTTCCGAACGTTCACGGATGATATCGAGGATATCACAGCAACGCGGGTAAACGGTGAGTTACTACGAATCTCCTAACGGAAGTCTGGTTTCTTCTCATTGGACCAATGGCGTACGACCTCAGAGATCTGATGGGGACTATGGAGGTTGCAAGCCTGTCAGATCCGGGGGAAACCTTCCGGTGGCGACCCTGTTAAGCAACCTTTGGATGGTGAATAGATTTCTCCCGGTTAGTAGAAGGGAGGTCGTGTGGTCAGTCTGGAAAGGGGCTTCCTGATCCTGTCAGTTACATAAACTGAATTTGACTCGAGGCGGTCATTGATTAGCTAGCCATACTAAAACGGATGTTTTTGACAGGACACAGTCACAGTTATCCGTCACGGACCTGAACGCGGACCGGAAGGGACAGTCCTACCCTGTGGGCCAGTGGTCCAGTGGCCTGGTGGGCAGTGGGGACAGACAGGCCAGGACTGTTGGTTTAGGGCCACATCCAGGTCCGTGGCGGATAACCGTGACTGTGTCCTGTCAAAAAACATCCGTTTGTGTATGTTTAGCTTATCACTTTTGGCTACTGAAGTGCCGTAGGGACAGGAGCTGGCGTCCTGGCGGCTGCAAACGCGATACTCGGGGTTCTGATTTCCCGGTGGGGTGCTGGTGCACAGCCCTTTTAGTAGCATTGACCATACTGTTAAAAGGATGTGGACTTAGTTTGGGAGCAACTTCTCCTTGCCGGGCACATTGCTGCCAAAGGGGCAATTTGCGCTGCGGACCAAACATGTCCCTCAGGGAATATTGTACCTCGGTGGCTCGTCCACGTCCCAGGCTAACACAAACCGGAGTTGAACTCGAGGTGGCAGCCTTCCGAGGGAGCAGGACAATTTCCGCTGGGATTTTGGATTCTGTGTATCCCAGTTCATCTCTTCGAAGTGTTGGTGGAAACCGATCAAAAATATCATGTCTACACTGTGGTAAGACATTGACTTCGAAATACGGCTACTAATTTTAATTCGGATGATGAATCTGTTGACTGCTTGTAGATACTTTCTGTTATTAATCTTAAAACAGTACCCCTGTTTCCAACGATTTTATTTGCTTGAGACAACACAGAGATAACTGAAAGGATGCACCAGAATAGACTGAGGCCCGTACTGACTTGTGATCAGGATTAAGTCGTTGTAATAATCTCACATTTTGGAGACAGTTGTCGCCTTCTGGGAAATAGGCTTGCGAATTCTCCAGCTGACTTCGGTCGACCGATATCTTCTCTCACTGTTTGGTGAATGCGGGACAATAGATTCGTTAAGATTATTTTATTACCTCAAGAGACAATCTGAACCACATTCGGGAGCCTGTCGAACTTCTTACGCCAGATCCTTTTCTGATTAATCTCATTGATGAACTCATAGTGTTAGATATTGAAGTAACTTCTTTCAACATGTGGGGGCAACAGAGCAGCAGAGCTGTTTTATTATGAGCTCGGCAACTTGGAGTCTTGAGCAAGTAGTTGTGGATTTGATGAGAAGTCGGTGCGGCTCCCTCAGCATACGGCAAATACGAGTTGTGGCAATTTTCTTCGTCCTTCATTAACGGGTGTGATCTCAGCAGGATGAAGATAATGGATTTGCACTGTCCGGCTTCGAGAAAAACCAGTTTTACTTCTCCAGGTATATGTTTATAACACAGCAGAGAATTTTGGCTAAGATGGTAGAATTTCTGGTGGGCTTGTGTTTTGCGAACAATATGGAGGATATTGACCGAGAGAAGAGATAGATTAATAGGCCACGCTTTGAGACATGAAGGTCTTGTAAAATTAGCGTTTGACGGAAGTGTGTGGGGTAATAACAAAAGAGGGATATGCAGGAATGAAAGGGCTTGCGCATGATAGGTTAGCATGGAGGATTGCATCAGATCATTGTTAGGACTGAATACCACAACACAACAATAATATATGGGATACTTAGGTAGCGCATCAGCCTGAGTTATTCTTTGGATGTTTTAGATTCCTGATATCTGACTACCAAATGGAAACACTACAAAAGAGTCCAATTCCCTGCATCTTGAACCATATAGAAGTACGTGTTGATATCGCTTGAGCCATTGTCCTGGGTCTTGAGCTCCGTCTCCGGTGAAGTTTGTGTGTGGGCTTTCTTCCACGAATTCCAGATATTTGAAATAATACTTTTCATTATTTGTAAAACTTATCAATTCACAAATGTTCATTAACAGACTGTTTCATCCCTATGTTTTTACTACATGCGAATTAAATCGAAACGTGCTCTTTAATTTATTTAGTATAATTATTATATTAATTTAGTTAAAATGCAGTAGCTTTAAAAATAGCGTTAAAATAAATTTATATTACTTTAATTTTATGTCAGAATATGCGTGACTGACATTTATGTAATAAAATTTATTTATGGATAGCCTTGATATCATATAAAGCATTCGAGTCTTCGGTTAATTAACCATAATTACCTTCTTGAGTTGTTCCAATTTATATGAATTAACTCGGGAAGAGAAATTGCAGCCATTGCTAAACCCTATGCGACAATGATATATATGCGACCTAATATCCCAAGAACATTAAAATTTCATCCAATATTAATAAAAAGTATTAGTAATTGAATGGAGTATCTGCATAAAGTCATTCACCATTACGGTCAAAATCAAAATCGGGAGTCAATATATTTTAATTACAACGGATTCAAACGTCAATTTCTTAAAATTTATAATTCAATTTTGAATTTTTTGAATTTTTTAAATTTGTTATAATTTTAATCAATTGTTCAGATGATAGTAATGAATAGTCCAGTATAATTTTAGGTTCTTATTACAAATGGTTACAATAAAAGAAGATAATTATGTTTAATTAACCGAAAGCTTGTTAAAAAAAGCTGTAAAACATAAGCAAATTAGTTTTATTTGACAGATAAGCAAATGTTTAGTTAAACAAGTCCTATATAATTTATGAAGTGAAAAATATGTTAAATGAGACTATTTTAGTACACAGTTTTCAAACGTCTCATTCTAATTTCAATCCATCCTTGAGTACGTTTGAAGATCAGAGGCACAAATGTTATATAAGCAAAGCTATAAATATTGGACGGCAGGAGTATAGGTAGAAATAGGTGTGGCATTTTTACACGAATTCTAAAATAGTTGTCGATCACATCGCAATTCGAGCAGAGTGCATTGATTTGAGCTTGCAGTTCCGAATCCGTTCCACAAATGATTTCCAGCCACACGGACGAAAACCGCAATCCGACCCAATTCCACTCCGACGCAATACATTGCAAGTGCGCGAATGCCTGCCTGGTCCTGTCCGAGGAACGAGGCGTCACACATTTTACTACCAACTTTGTTTCAATTTCTCAACACTATTCTTTGCAAGAATATTACCTTCCCGAAACAGGAGATACCGTAATTTCTTTCAGCTACCTTGCAAATCGACGAGTTTTGTCTATATTTGTTTAGGCCAAATTGATTCTCGCAGCCCTTTTCCGGCAAACAGCCACGTCATAGGTAGCATTTTTAGCCGGAGAACAAAGTCACGCTTTTAGAACGCGTTTTTGAAGACAGAAACAATACAGTACAGATGGTCCGTGTCCTTCAGACGCGCAGAGCTTCACTCAATAGACGAAACTCGAGGAGAATGTTACTACAATGCTGGCAGGATATACAATATAATCCTCTGAGATCCCTTGATTGTAGCAACAAATAAAGCGACAAACTGGCATCCTCGATGAATGTTTGTGTAATAAATTTAAACTGGGTTAAAAGTACGTAAACAACAGGACAAGACCCAGATGCTCGTGCGCTATTGATTCTTCACTTGAAAAATTCCCAGACGTTTCATACAAAACATTCAATTTTAATTACTAGGAAAAACATCTCATTGTGAAAAGTTGGTGCCTCAATTTTAGCACGTATCATACTTCTCCAACATATTAAACGAAAAGAAGCTCGTGGTATGGCACGGCTAAACTATACTATGTTCAAATTTACTGTAGTTTGCTACTGTAAAAACAAGATTTTTCGATGATGTCTTACCTAATTGGAGCTAGATTGTTTCTGCGATTTTTAATTTTTATGAATCATAGTCTACCTAAGTGTTGTGACGATTAAAAAATTTCGTCATATATTTTGTTTTATTCAAATAAATTAATTTTACAATATTAAGCACTTTTGTACAAAATTGCGTAGAGAAGAGTCCTGAGGTATTCGCAAGGCACCCTTCCGGGGAAAACCCCGGCAAGACAAACAAAGCCATATAATTTGCTGCCTCACAGGCGCATCTTTGTCTGAAAGGTATTTGCAGCTCGCCGGAAAAAAAAACAGGTCCCCCCAGGTTAACAAGGTGGTTGACCCAAAAGAATGTTAGGGTGGCCCCTCCCAAATTTGGAATTTTTGGAGAGGAAAGATAGGGACGTCAACCCCATTGGAGGACCTGGGGAAGATATAAAAATCGGGGAGACCAATCACGTTTTAGGAGAGGTGAGTTCGAGGTGGAGAGGACCTCGGAAAAGATTATTGGGGAAAGGGAGTTGGAGGTGAGAGTTCAATACGACGAAACGTAAAGTCGGACTGGAGTCTGAGAGGAGAGGAGAGGTGACCTGGCTGCAAGTATCACAAGGAAACTACACCAAAGTAGAGGCCCCCCATGCCGCTTCTATGTCGACCCGGAGCTGCCTTTGCGCTAAATCCAGGACGATAAGCAAACCAGGGGAAAATGACTGTAAAGTAAGGAACCAAAAGACAATAATCTCTCGCTCTCCTATGCGTGTAAACACTTAATACAACCCTGTGTAAACGTAAATTAAATTTACTAATCCTCTTGCAATATTATTTCTGGTTAGGGCTCAGCTAGGCAAATAAAATTCATTAAATTTAAATGTTGTAAAATTGTTGAAACTTTTACTTTTGTTAACAATAAAACTGTTTAGATTTCAAAGTTGATATTTATTGGCTCCCACCCATTTAAATATAACTAATTTTTTTAATATATTTATAAATTATAAAATCTGCGTTAAAAGAAGAATACAAAATGAATTATTGTTTAATGTACTTAATTACGCATTATATAAATTGCCAAGAGAAAGAGTACATTAATATGACACGTTTGGAGACATGAGGGTCTTGTAAAGTTAGCATTAGAGGCAAATGTGTGGGGTAAGAACAGAAGAGCGAGGCCAAGGATTGAATATGCTGAGAACATTATGGAGGACGTGGGATATAGTATTTATATATAGGTTAGCATGGAGGGTTGCATTAGAGTAGTCTTATGACTCAATTCCGCAACAACAAGGTAAATTGCAATTTTATAATACAATGTTTAATTGAGGATTCTGTGTAATTTATTCTTCATGAAATTAAAAAACTATCTCATTTGTTAAAATAAAAGGTGATTTACTTGACTATTATTTTATTTTACACGATTACCGATATTTACTTATACAACTATAAGGACAATAAATTATATTTCTGAAGCAACAAAACTACTTGTTACACTTGTACTCTACAGCCTCAGGACGATTAAGCGATCTTTACAATAAGACACGACGATTATTGTTTGTTTTATTTAGAATTTAAATTAAAAACAAGAATTTTGTAGCCGAAGGCAATGTGATATGTTAACATGGAAGTACGCTGTAGTATGGTGTTCCACGCAGGTCTTGGTACGGCTAATATCAATCAGACATAAAGACATCGAACTGGATTAGACTTAACTTCAGAACGTGAAACACAAAATTTCTCTGTGCGTATTAGAATTTTAATGACCGAAATTTTAAAGGGTACATTTGAATTGTTGCCACTAAGAATAGATACATGAGAATCTCTCAAAAAGGCTCTTCGTCGCCTTCTCATCTCCCAACCCTGTATCATTCTCATCAAGGTATGTTTAAACTTCCAGTATTTCGTAGTTAAGGAAAAGTTATTGAAAATGTAGCCCCTCGACAGGTTTCAGGTAACCCAGTATTTCGACTCAGACACTGTGTAAATTATTAGAGGATTTATTATTTTAATGGTTTAATGATTATACCTTGCTTTAAGATATAATATAATAATTTTATTTATATAAAAAACACAATCATCTTAAATGCGGTCCTGCGTGTTATTACCAATAAATAAATAAGTTAATTAAATGGGACAATTTTAAAATTTCAGGGTTAATTATTGTTTGGGTGACCACGTGCAGCAGTCATTAATTCACTGGATGAACCTGTTTTGTTTTCCTGTACGTCTCGATCCAGGTTGAACCTGGTGCTGCCGGTAGATAATTGGATGAACTCGTGCTGCCGGTATTGAGGAAATCTCAGCATTTCCTCCATCTTTCCTCCAGCCTTCCTAGTTTTTAACACCTTCTCACTTTCAATTCTTGTTGCACCCTCCCTTTCCCACGCCCTGATCAATTCTCCATCTCTATCTCCTCGCCCTCTCGCCGTCTAGCACCACACAGCTCCTCTGCTTCCTACACTTATCAATGTATTTATAAGATCTGGATGCAGCGTACAGTGCGCCACACAACAAATTACACCGGAAGGAAAATGAGAAAATGATGGGCTTACCAATTTAAAAAATATATTTAATAATATATTAGTAATAGCTTAGAACATAATATATGAAAATATTGCAAAAGAATTACAGCCTATAAGTCCATTAAATATTAATACTTTACGAAGAGTTGTTCACAACAGTCTCTCTTTCTCCCTTCAGGGATTTCAAATGGTGGGGGGAGGGGGCAACGTCATTTGATGAGGAAGGAACTCTAAACAGAAGTATTATTGTTTTCCGACTCTTCACATGAAAAATGACAGAGTTTACGGTCATCGAGACGTCACGATTTAATCGTTACACTACCCGTGTGGAAGCCTGACAACCCTTTCTTCGGCTTTTGTAATTTTTTAACAAGAAACATCCAAGTGAATTTTATTTGGAGATGGTCGTCGTCTTTGATCATGATGAACGTAATTTCATTGAGAAATTCTGAATATTCAACGCGTGGCCTACAACCTTTTTGTAAATATTTAAAGTTCTTCTTCTTTTATATAACTAATAAAAGGTGACTTAAAGAGTCTTTGCATTTGCAATAGCGGTGCATTGTGGAGATATAGAATCATAGTGCACTTACACTTCTGCGCACTTGAGAACACAACAATTAATGAAGATGAATCCAATGATATAACATTTGCGAAATGGTCAAAAATGGCGTATTGATTGTGTTTAAAAACAACGATATATATAGGCGAACGGAGTTTTCGTTTTCTTACTGAAACATAGCTTTTATTTCTGCTTCCCACTTTTCTTAGCTTAAAATTTGTGAACTTCCACTGCGTTTAATTTTAAGGAGCTTAAAGTGTATCCTTTACCTCGATAAGGCCCAGAATATTTCACGCTACACGGACGACTGCTAGCCAGGCTATCTTCTTACTTGACAAATTATGGCTGCTTACAATGGCGTGGCCAGTGTCTGGATTCTCCTTTAGTCGTAACGGACAGTTTTTTGAACATTGTATCCTCAAACATGATGGAATTCGAACCGGGGATGCGGGGAAATAAGGCTGAACACGTCAGAACGGCCATTTTATAATTCTGTCAGTACTTTCTTCCTTTTGTATAAATAAAGAAAAACGCCCAAAAATTTTAAACAGGCCAAAGAAGGATTTATTTATTCATGAAATCAGTACACGTTTCTGTCCATTACCAGAACTTTCATTTGATAAACAATATCTTTAAATTTTCCAAAGAATGGTGGAAATTGTTAAAATCAAAAGGAATTAGGTTTACAATATAAAATGATGCTTATGCGCTGTGAAATTTATATGCAACAATTAAGGTGGTAATTTAATCATAGAGGGCAACAATTAAATAATTACATAGCCGAAGTCATACAAAATTAAGTGATAAATATCAATACAACTCAACGTTTCTTCAAACTTTGTTGTTTGATTTAGGTGTAGAACTGAGATTGTAAGGGGCATTTCGAAATCATGCTGCTTAATCCAAGTGACACGTAAACAAAAGAAAATACATTCATATAAAATAAAATATGTTAACCTCCTAATAAGATCATAGTTATCATTGTTGAGTCTGCATTGGATGAATTTCTACATTAATGTTACTGATATTAAGTTTAGCATAAAACATTTCGGATATAATTGCAGAATTATAGATCTTTGGCAATCAACATAACGTTTTCAATTAATAATGTTTCGAAATGACATGATTAACCGTATGAAGTTTAGTAGTGACTAGATGTTCCACATTGTATGCAGCAGGAATAACAACTAGAGAAAGAGTATAATGTTTTGTATAGTTGTCAAGTGCTGCCATATATTTATATTTTGCAAGTGATTTATACGTTTGAACAATCCTGTAACATTTGATAATAAAGGAGAACAAGAAAGTTTTTAGATGAGATAGGAGGAGAAATTTGATGTTTGTTAATAAAACGTACGGGGTATTGTTTGTGTGTATGCATGTCGGTATGTATGATCTACAATTTTAAACGCGTGGAACAACTTCGACCAAATTTTGATTACATTTTCCTGATGGCGGTAAGGCACGATTACCAGCCGTCTAGCCCCTGTTACCATCAACACAAAACGCCTTCTATACCTCTCCATAATACAACCCACCTGGTCCTATGCCTCGTCCATATGGGGAACAACAACCAAAATTCCAACGAAACAAAACATAATCCTACGTACCATTACAAACTCTCCCTGGTTCCTTTGAAATTCCGTCATCCACCATAACATCAAACTTCCCAACGTAAACTCCGTAATCTCCAAATCCATAACGTCCCTAATTAAAAGCGCCCACAGCCACCCAAACCCCACGATCCAGCAATTCCATGTCAATCCTCCTCCATCTCCACGCTTCCTTAGGCTCAAAAGAAAACTCCCAATGGACCTCATCCTTCCCCCTGATCATTCAGGCACACCCTAAGCCACCTTACCATCATTTCAGCAGTCCACATCCTCATATATATCCTCCAATAATCAGTTCAACCCTCACCCACACTCGTCGTACGCCTCTCGGGTACACACACACACACAAAACCTAACCCATCTACTAAAGCTGGTTTATTAAATGGATTTACCTGCCTCCATGTCTCCATATAAATTATATACACTATTTGAATTTTGTCATTATTTTAATATTGGATCATTTATTGTACAAACTGATAATCTTTATGAATAAAAAAACAGCCGTAAAAGCGAGAAGGGGGTAAATATTTTAAAACACGGATAAACGTTCGGTATGTGCGTAAATAAGTACTTTTCGGGATGAATATGATTGATAGTATTTCTGCCGATGTCTCTTGGGTATAAACTCGACCCCATTCGACTTTGGATGGATGATAATCTTTATGAATAAAGAAACAGCCGTAAAAGCGAGAAGGGGGTAAATATTTTAAAACACGGATAAACGTTCGGTATGTGCGTAAATAAGTACTTTTCGGGATGAATATGATTGATAGTATTTCTGCCGATGTCTCTTGGTATAAACTCGACCCCATTCGACTTTGATGGATGATAATCTTTATGAATAAAGAAACAGCCGTAAAAGCGAGAAGGGGGTAAATATTTTAAAACACGGATAAACGTTCGGTATGTGCGTAAATAAGTACTTTTCGGGATGAATATGATTGATAGTATTTCTGCCGATGTCTCTTGGGTATAAACTCGACCCCATTCGACTTTGGATGGATGAGTACCCTTAGCATTTCGGAGTAGAGTAGCGTTTACATAAAAATAAAGAAAAAGCAACTGAGATTGATGTCAAATACGAATTTATCTCTAACACTCAAAATGTAGGTCACGTTGCCGTTCGGCCACTAAGAGTGGAGGTGAAAGGAAATGATCAAAGTTCCGCAAACCGTTGAATTAATTTTACAAATCTTTGTCCTCATATCCCTAGAAACTATATGGGTGAAAGTTTGGAATAGTTTTCACTCTCTTAAAATACCGGAGTATTTCTGACTCTCTTAAGTTACCGTCAGTGTTTTTGAATCTACTAGGGTAGAGACAAAAATTTATACTCTCTTAAGGACGCAGGTGTCTTTTCGCTTGTCTTAAGGAACTGGGAGTGTTTCTGGCTCCATTACCGTAGAGGGAGTATTTTGACTACCTTACTGAGAGTCCTTTTGATTCAATTTGGGTAACGGGAATAAATTTGACTTTTCTAAAGTGTCAGCAGTTTCGCCTACGGTATCGAAAAGTTACATGCAACTGATACTGTGCTGTTTTAATGTACAAATACGCTTCTTGCCTCGAATTATGTACTGTGAATCATCACGCCAGGTATGAACAAATGGCGGTTTAATCACGTGTTGTCAAGAAATAATTGTAACTGTACCGGAGTGAAATAAATAAATACCCTAGCTGGGGCTTCGACCTGTCTCTACATAAATAGCACAGTACTTCAAGCGAAAATATGCATGTCGACTCACATTAAAGAAAATTTCTGTTTGCAAAAGTTTCCCTAGTTTCATTCGACACTGGATTTTGGTTACTTTGGTTATATGGAATTATTTTTTTATCAGATGAGATATTATTTGAAAGCTTGGTTAACGTACCCTGTTACCCTGCAGAACCTTTCGGGCCAAACAGTTTAAATGCCTAAGATATGAACATAGTAAAACTTTCTCTCAAAGCTGTAGTGAGTTGAATAGTTGTCATGATGAAACACTTGCGCTTAAACAAAATACAAACGTACTGAATCAGCAGGTCGAATTTAGCAGCATGTGACAGGGAGTAAAATTCAGTAAAGTTATTGCGCCCGAATTCGCCACGTGTGCATATGGCGCTCGTTGTTGTTCGCGATAGCTATACATACTCATAAATTTTACTGCACAGGCATTATACAAATAGCTCCAGCTATTTCGCCATTCTACCACAACTGAGAAAGTGAAAAAAAAACTTGTTCCAAAGAATTTGGCTTCTTAAATCGAAACATGGTTAGATAAACATTTATATGTTTACATTGAAAAATGTAATTGTAAGACGCTGATTTCATTACACGAATTTCATTGCTCTTAATTTTTTAAATAGCTAATTTAAGGTAACATTTAATTAGTTTTCATCTCTTTTAACCGTTTTGAATTAATATTGTTCGATTAAATCATTATCTATCTGTGTGATCAAATTATGTCAAATAAATGATAAAAAAGATATAATTTCGGCGTATAAGAACAAACGATGAATGTAAATCAGAAGTTCATAAGCAGACGAAAAAATTAAAATTACGTTAAACGAAGTAGAAATGCTTCAATTGAAACTCAGCCAATTTCGAAGAAAGACAAGAATGGAAAAATACCGACCGGACCAGGGACTCGAATCCCGGACCTTCAGTTTACCTGAGCTAATCCGAGTCGACGTCCAAGGACCGATTCAACATTCCTCCATTCCTGTAAACCTAAAAGCTAGGTTCACCTACAATTTACTAATCACAACCTGATTTCAAGGAATATAGATGTACGCTCCTACTTGAGCATTTCTACTTCCTTTGACTTGAATTCCACGCACCTTTGACAAATTTACGCAATGCCCGTTCAAAGTCCTTAAGCTTACAGGAATGGAGGTCCTTGGACGCCGGCTCCGACTAGCTCAGTAATAGAGTACCCGCCCTGGCCCGGTCGACATTTTCCCATTCTTGTATTTCTTCCAAATTAGAAAAAAATGCAATAAGGAGTTATCTTCAATCATTATCCGTCAGCCGAACTAAAATCTCTGAAAATGAGTCTGTTTATTATCAGAAAACTGCGAGATACTTTTGTACATGATATAAAACGATCGCATGACTAACTGAGAGCATAATTTAGCTTTAACTACAGGAATATTACAATCGTTAGAAGATCCACATCTTTTAGCAGCATTTATTCTGTTGTGATTGGTTGGAGAAGGAAAACACCGTCATTACTAAGCATATAATAGGTAATGCTATTCTCCAACAGTTTCTAAATTCAACATTCCACTCGTCTCCTTTTCTGTTAGTTTAAATAAATTATTACATGTTCAAAATTAAAGAAAAAGGGGAACGCACAGATGTAGGAAATTTTCTTTTGTGAAATAGATGAATACGCGATTGTAATTCCTTGCCTCCTGCATAAATACTGACGACTTTTCCGGGTAGCGTGAATCAGTTTAGGAAGTGAGCAGTTTTTAGAATCAGTGAAGTGATTGCTGTGTGACTCCTGACACTCTTTTCTTTTTCATGTTAAGACCTCATAAGACACTACAAAATCGTTCCTGAGTGTAAATTATATTTATATCTTTCATTCATATGTGCTTACTTTGTATATAGCCACCGGGCAAATGCCCAATATCAACTAAGTATTATTAATAAATGTTTTAAATTACGAGAAAAATCGTAAATTTAAATTAAAAAAGAACATAGCCTATAAGAACCCAGCCACATGTTATAAAACTGATGAATTATTCCAGTTGTCTATACGGTTTTCGGCAGGTATGCAGACGCGGCCTATCATTAAATATGGTCCCTTCTTTACCAATATAAATATTTTGAAGTCTATCATTGTTGTGTTAAACAGTTTTCTTTATAGAAAGTGTTAAATTAGAATAACATTTTTAAGTAAAATAGACAACTTAAGTTTTATTAGTAAAACGTGAATTATTAAATGAAAGTTTCGTCAAGCACTCGATTTTGTAGTTCAAAGTATGTAAATGTAGCAACAATTCTATTGTTTGATATAGGAAATAGTGTTTTTTTGTAAAACAAAAAAAAATGATAGCGTAGCTCCTGTGCTTCCAACCGGGTGAGAATAGGCTCAATTGATAACTGTTTGTACTGTAATCTGCATATCGTCGTCTTGATACGTTTCGCCAGGCAGCGAGGAGCGTATCGCACGCTGATTCGCTCTGGGCCTCAGGCGATAGCACGTCCCCTCTTATATCTGCTGCAAATATTGCAAAGGTATAAAGGCCAGGTGCAGGCTTCCATGAAAACGTTCTGGCTAAGCCTATTGTCATTAGGTTGAAAGCCCAAGGGTTACTCACAGGGAAAACCTTCACTTTTTGATAGGAAAAATATATTTTAATCCAAACTAGACACTACAAAATACCCCCAAAATAAAAGCAATTTACATTTCCTCCGATATTTGCAAACAGTCTCTCAATTTTTTATTTCCGACTTTCTTTTTTTTCTTTTTATATCGGTTTGAGAAAATAAACCAAAAGATTTAACTTTTTTCCAACCCAGTTTTTGAGCTTTATTTGTAGAGTTTACGTCGATTTTCTTTGACATAATCTGTTACTCTGTATTACCTTCAAAAAGCTATCACAAAATTTTAAACAGCAGATAAAATGATTTCTCATCCATCGCCAGTTAATGCTCTCGTTAAGAAGCATTTATTAAAAATAATTGTACTATAATAGTATTACGACGAGTAGACAGCGAAGTCCTTGCAGCAAAACAGGTGTACATGTCGTTACATAACTTCACGAGGACTCAAAATTAAACCAGACGGAATGTGTAAATTACATAATCAGCACCACAGTCTGCTCGTGACACAATTCCAGTTGATTTTGTTCAGTTACTGCCTAAAAAATTGTTTCCTAAGCTATTTTTATTGCTCGATTTTAATTTGCGCTGGTCTATTACGAAACAATTTCTTGCGATATTTGAAAATAGTTAAAATGCTTTAGTGGAATACCATTCTATGAAAATTTAATTTTAGTGCTTCACTGAAAATAAACATGATCGTTAACATAAAAGTCGTTACTTAATTATGTTTATAACTTTACAAAGAATGCTTTTTATCATCGCCAATATCTAAAAATAGAAACTTAAGAAATATTTCATTAATTATAATGGTATTAATGATATTTTTATCATTGATGGAGCAGTCATTTCTTGCTAATTATGGTATGGACTACTTGTTTTAATATTTTGAAACTTAAAATAAAGATTTGTTCTTTATAATATTTCAATACAACTAAAAGGGTTTAATATTTCAATCTCTTTATTAATTGGTACAGAATTAATGTTTTACAAACAAGTTTAATCCGTCTTGGATGAAGGAGATGAATCTCAAAAACTGTAAATATATTAAATAATTTTTAATATATCTTATATTAGCTGTGATTACCAATGAAGGAATCAATTTTACAGTAATTGTGTATACATTTTGCAGGGGTTACAAATATTTCAAATTCACTTCAATCAAATATTTAAAAAACTATAAGATGGGTGTCACTCTGAGAAAGAATTGTTTGTTTACATTTCAACAAATTCATAGGAGACAACAGAAGCTACAAAATGAATGAAAAATCTCTTTATTCAGAATTTCTTTTAAATTTTCAATAAATTATTCAACTATTTGATGTATTCATTCAAAATATTTGCAATTGCGATTTATTTAAGCATGTATATCCTAAGTTACGAGAATTTCAAAATTTGATTCGTAAATTTTTTCGACGGTAAAAATCGTATTACCGTGGTGGACGATGCGACACGATACTAGATTTATTTGTACTTCCAAGGCCAGAATCATTACTGATACATGATGACTGCTAATATAAGCTAGATGTTGAAACCTTCCATGCGTAGCAGAAATTAGCTTTCGATATATTCGCTTGCAAATTATTTATATTAGTTGCAAGCAATCGCCACAATACGAAGTCTTGCACAATGCCAAATGCGTCAGCAATTGCGATTTTACCCCAATGATTCACGTGAATATAAATACATGTTTATTTCTGGAACGCGTTACGCAAATCGTATATTTCAACGCACTATTCAAGACGCGACGAATATAAGGTTTAGACACACATCACAAATCTATATCAAGAGTTATATTTGCAAACAGTTCAGTATTTAAAATTTTATTTTTTAGCAGACATAGGATATTCAAAATTCGTTAAAGAATGTTTTTGCAGCTCAATGTATAATCTCAAGCATGACTTCATCATTTCATTGCAGAGTAAATTAAATTTACATATGAGAATAGCGTTTTCCAGTGAAGCAATTACTCTATAAAATGTCAGGGTTAGCCGAATCGGTAACCGCAAAACATTTACAGATGGATCCATGCAACAATTGATTAAATACCTTAAGAAAATAAGACACGGTCGATGTAAAGCTAAATGAAAATGATTTCAATACAAAATCGGTTTTTAATGTAAGTTAAGACGCCAATTAAACGTTTTTTATAATAGGAATTACTTTTTTAGCCAAGAGTGGGTTTCCTGTAAACTATATTACAAACTTTAAGAAAAAATGGTATCAAACCATTATAATTAAAGAACAGAAGAAATGCCTCAACCAATCGCAGTTAGTGACGCTTTGAAATTGTCGCCCGGACTTGCCTTAAGTGGAATTCGGAGCGTGATCAGTTACTGGCTTCAATAGACTTGTATGACCGTATGAAGAAACTTGTTTTTTCCATAGTAATTATAATTTGCTAGTTCTTGTATAGAATTTATTACTTCTTTGTAGACTCGTCGATTCATTCACGTAAAATATTAAAATTTGTAATTCGCTCGTACTCAAAAAAGGTTGCTTGCCACTGAACTAGACGAATTTTGTCTAGCAGTATAGTAAACCACATGTAGTGGATATTAGATATTAAGTAGTTATTAAGATAGATATAGAAGTTAAGATATTTTTTATTAAAAAAGATCAATTCTTTTCTTTTAGTATCCGGGTGACCGGATGTAATACACGTTGTTTGTTCCATATGCGTGGGGGGGAGGCGATGAGAAATAACGTGAGAACATCGATCTGGAGATTTTTGCGAAATAGGTGTGATATTTGCGAGGACAAAGAGGTGAGAAACTCAGCATAAATTATTTCGCCCACCAAGAGTCAAAATGGTGGGGATTGACCTAATTCGCGTGCAATTGGGGGCGTGTTCTTCCCAAAATTATAAGTTATGATTGGTTGTCAAGATGGGAAGAGAAAAAGACGTAGGACGAAGAAGGTGGCGAAAGAGGACAGTTGGTGTGGAGAACGGAGGGTCAGAGGAGAAGTCAGCAATTATTTCTCCTGGGTGGTAGAAGTTTGCCGTCAGCGGAAGCAAGGTGGAAGCCAGCCATCCACCTCTACTATGTGGCGTGGAAGCAGTAAATAGACAATCAGTTGCCGATTCCAGCGAGCTGAGAGATCAGAGGCTATCAGCGACGATACAGCATCGTCTTCCTCCACCACAGTAGACGTATCTTAATTGCCCCACAGGCTGGTCCACTTGGCCAATGCTCTCAGTGTCGGCACCCCTGCTGTCGTCTACGGTCAAACGACAAGTTTCATAAGTTTTAACCTTTCTGTCTGTTGTTTAACCAATTATCGGCTGTCACGACTGCAATGTCATTAGTCAGTGGATACAGTATAATTGTACGAAGGTTTAAGTGTGCTTCTAGTACACTGATGTATGTACATGATGAGCCACTGTAAGTCAGATAAAGAAAAATGAGTAGCCGTTGAAACCTCCCGAATGTATAATTAAATATAATCAAAATATAACGGAGATTGTATTGTATTATACTAAGAAATATTTATAAAAAACATGCCATTTTCATGTTTCTTTCCCCACATATTAAATATATGACATCCGCTATTTTATGGAACCAGTATACATATCTGAAAATAATTGAAAACTTATCTTCCCAAATTCTCTACTCCCTAAAAGGAAAATTCAATGATCGAACATGCCTCTTTTCTTATTCATTGCATGAACCCATTAGACCCCTTTACACGCGGAGTTTTTCCGACAGTTTTGGAGTGGACGCTCCAGACGTGCGCTCGGGTTTTTGCGGAATCAAAAGAACGGGAGACAGCATTTGAGCCAGGGGCAATAAAACCTAGACGCCACATCGCGCCTTGGGAGTTCCCCAATTTTTGTGAGAATTGGGCGGCATCGGATCGTGTATTTCCCCAATTATCACGCCAATGTTATTGGTGGATATCTATCCCTGCCACTTTGGTGATATTAACTAGATAAATGGGGAGGAGATATAAAAACGCGGACAGAGAGATTTTTGGAGAGATTTGGGGAGTTTGTGCGAGAGCGGTGAGATGAGATTAGAAGAAATAGGTTTTCAGAAAGAGATTTACGCAGATTTTCTTGGAGAGGAGATTTTGGACAGAAGTTTGGAGTTGGTGAAAAATTCCGCCTGGAGCTAGCCTACGCTAATCGTCTCAAATTGTGGCAAGGGAGATTATGACATTAATCCTGAAACAGGAAGAATAGGAGATCGGCAGCTGTGATCTGAAGAGAGGACGACACAATTAGGAGGAATGTGCTGGAACCTGCATTAATCCGACACGGTAATTACCCCTGTGACTCTACTGATTTTCTGCATTTGCCAGGTCCAAGTAGATTTTGTGTTTAACATTCTGTTCTAAGAGCAGGCCCATAAATGCGACCCTGAAGTTGGAGATTGAATTGTTTAAGTTTAGGGAATTCATATATATCATGTTTGTTTATATATATATATATATATATAGTTTTAATTGACAAAAGAATTGCCGGCATAGAAATTGAAAGATCAAAATTGTAATTATTAATATAAATATGTTTATTGTTAAAGTAAATTGTTTTCTTAAATTTATTACAAAATTTTATTATTATTAATATATCAATAAAATGATTGAGATTACTCCTATATTCATTTCAGGCTTTTAACACACTTACAGTTTACACGCTTATTAATAGATGTCAACAAAGTGTTGATGCATTTACATATCAATATTGGAGCGTGAAACATTACAAAATCTGGAAAACACAATCAATATTTCACAAGCATAGTTTTACATTTTTACATGAGATAATTGTTAACGTTCACTTCGTAATTATTAATCCTATCGATTCCTGTACTGTAAAGCTAGATAATACTGAACAGAAGTTATTATTAAAAACTTGTCTTTTCTATATAAAAACCCCATCATTCTACTTAGTTTCTTACATACGTAATCGATAAGACAGTTCATGTTCATTTCCTAAATGTTTGAAATTGTTAACTTTATCTATGTTACTAATAATTATTGCTAATTCTATCTATTACATCTGACTTTCATGACGATATGAATAAATTTATTTATTAGCATTAATAGTTTCAACGGAAAATCTGTTTGAAGTAAAATATATACTCAATTTATTTAAAGCTTCGTTCATTTTATCAACTAAATGAATTGTTCGAGCAATGGAATATAAGAGAATGGACAGTATATAATTCAATACTTAACATTTTCCAAATTTACGAAAAAAAAGTTGTCGGTGCCAAAACACTTGCGGAACACGTATATAACCTCAGTACCTTTTTATATAATACTATACTCTGGTTTCAGTTTGAAAAATAACTATAACTAAGGAGATTTAGCTAGTAGTGTGTGAACACAATGCATAATAGACAACTTCTCCTATATTGTAGTAGGAAGTTGGCAGTGTAAAATCAATTCTGAATTGACGTAGGAGATAAATTGTTTTCAGTTCAGGATATGTTATAGGTGACGAAATCTAAGAGTTGGTAAATATATATATTCTCATTCGTAAGAATATAATATGCTTTGAATATTGTCAGTAGCGTTGTACAGGCAAGCTTGAAGGGGAAGTTCCTCCTTCCACTTCTTCGCGTGTATGCCATGTTATACCTCTGTGACTAGTCTAACAACAGCAGCCTATCCACCGTATCAAGTGCTTGCTCTGAATACACTAAAACCGCTAGTACCGAGTTCCCATTATCTATTTCACATTTCCGTAAAGATATTACTCTCACAATAGCAGTTTCACATGAAATCCCCGCCATAAACCCTGATTGAAAATTATAAAACACATCCTGCTTATCACATACTGTTTCAACTGTTTCCCTACTCGCAATTCTACCAACTTATCCTCAACTACAAACATATTTACGGGTCTATAATCACATCGCCAGTGAACTATAGCGCTCATTGTAAACTTATTTAATGTTACTATCAATAACTAGTTAAGCAAAGCAGACTTCAAAGCAGAAAAAACTAATATTATCTTTATTAACAGTAGTTCGTAGACGGCGTCTTGTTCCTAACCTTCGAATCTCATCTGGGGTGATTTAAACTCTAAAAATACAAAAGAAATATATATGATACTAGCCGGAGACCCGGTGTTTGTCGGGTATTTATTTATATAATCCCCGTACATTATTTAATTCTTGGACTAAACCGGCAACGAAACCGTCACAACATGAACCTCAAATATACTCCCAGTATCTCGACAGTCAAAAATACTCCCGGTACAATAACAGCACTAAAAATATTTTTAGTACTCTGACAGAATAAACTTTATTCCCCAGTTCAGAGATGAATTTTTACCTGAATCGCATATTGAAGGTCATAATGTAACTCTGCAACCCCCTTTACAACGGTTTCGACCCCAAAAGTGACCATTTACTTGTTATTTTCTATGACTCATTGCCACCCCCACCTCTCACATGCTGCAAGGGATTGAAATTATACACAAATATTGTCGGGGAAAACACTATAAAAGTAAGTGACCTCAAGAATTCTTTTTCGTCTCAAATATGAGCCTTTATTACATATAAAAAATGCACCAATTCCACTCCTCTCCTTAGGGGAGTCGTTCAGAAGCTATACACCAAACGTTCGTAGGTAACTGCTACCTTTGACCATCTGTATTGTCGCCTCTCGCCTGATCCCGACGGTATGGATTCTTCTGGAGACGTGGTAGATCTCGCTCCCCCAACTCTCTTCTTCAGTCTCATTGTCTCTAAGATTATGAACTCGACTTGCGTTACACGTACGCCAAACTAAAACTTGACTCCTCACTGGTGGCATTTTCTTATCACTAACAATAACACAACGATAAACCTATATACACACATCAAAACACACTTAGTTTTGCTGATGCGAAAGAAACGGTAATTGAATATGAATGAATGCCAATCTATCAATACTGTATGAATACGCCTGTCCAGTCCGGTGGTTGACAAAGAAATAGAGTTTATCATTGCTCCACGGAAAACCTGATAGTCGCAGTTGATTTTGATCGGGTCACGCTTTCACGTTTACAACAATAGATGGAGTGATGTTGCTCGTATTCCCCCCTCCTGTCTCATTCTGCCAAGATTGCTGATCTAATAATGATGAATGGTATACGTATAGGAACGGCTAATAGGAGTTTTAACTCGCAGGTGATTTTTACGCCGCTTTTCGCCCGGTAATTCAATGGATTTATAAATATTTATATTAATATCTACTGAACTTGGCAAGATATCGAAATGAAACACACGAAATTAAAATTCTTGTTTCAATCCCCTGAATTTTAATTGAATTCCGTTGAGCTGTTTCGTAGAATAAAGATCAAGAGTATAGGTAACCCGCAGTCACATGGGAGATTCAAACGCGGGATGTAACGTTAGCTTCTCGTAGTTTTCGGAAATGTTTTAATCTTCTTAATTTTTCCTTCCGTAAGAACCTTGTACTAAGTATTAGAAAGCTTATAAAAAATTAATGAAATCGGGGAAGTTATATCACGACCAAGAAAAATAGGGACTAATTTTCATATACATAGATAAAGTGTATAATACAATTATTTTATTAAATGAAAAATAACTTACGGAAGCAATAAATTTAGAAGGATGAAAATTTAGCCATGCAAGTCGCACAAGCGGTGTGGCGAAATGACACAAAAGCTCATAAGTATATTGTTAGTGCTCATAACAACAATGGAAAAATAATCTGACTCAATATCGATGATATTTTTTGCCTAATTCTCAAATACAAAATTGAATACTTTTGTTAAACTTTCACCCTAATTTAGAATTAATTATGAATTAGAAATTAACCATTCTATTAACTTTCTTGAAGTTATTATCTTCCGTCATAGTAGAGTATTCACTAATTAGTTTCATAAACTTTCCTATTAAAGTAGAATATTAAATTTCTATTAAAATCACTCCCTTCAGCAAAAACGACCTATGGTTCTCTATTTGGTAGTTGAATTTGGAAAAAAGCTTTTTAATATTGCATTTTTTAATTTGTATCGTTTTAATTTTACTAAGAAAAATCGTAGAAGTAGATTAAATTTTTTGACATAAAAATAATTTAACTACAGCTAATAATAGCAAATAAAAATTAATTTAGGTCTCATTGTTTTTGTTGGTATGAATGACTGGAAGTAAGATAATGTAACTTTGAGCTATATTGTGAATAATCTTTGTGTCTTAAATAAATCGTGGAAGTGTAAACATAATATATTTCCTTGTTCTGCTACAATAGGTTATGGGCCGCCACCGAAGTTAAAACAAAGCAGCTATAAATTGAACAATTGAATCTCTCCAAGTATTTTTTTTTTGGTGTGAATTTATCCAGCAAACAAAAGTTTCAACTGAATATTAGAAGGGAACTTACTGCATTGTTCGTTATTCGTAACCCACCTGGATTACAGTCTCGTATTCAGGTAAATATATTTCATTTTGTGGTGATCTGAATGGAATCTGAAGGAAATCCAGAATTTTCCACAAATAAGTTCAAAGTCATCGATTGTTACAGCTGAGAATTAACATTCAATTATATCGAAGTCTACATTGCTGTGTTTCTTGTTGTTTTACAATAAATAAAAAGACTGCCAAAACTTCAGCAACTAATTTAACAGTATTTTCCGAAAAGCAACGTTTCGTCTCCATTTTGAGAATTCCTCAGGCGTAAAATTTAGCAATTCATCATATTTACTCCTCGACTACGTCAGCCGAAAAGATCATTGAATGTACATGTGAAGAATTTAGTGTGGTGCATGTACATTCAATAATCTTTTTGGCTGAGGTAGTCTCAAAATGGAGACGAAACGTCGCTTTTGAATGAACAGTCATAAATATATATGCTGACTTTTTGGCCGTCTTTTTACTTATTGAAATTTTAAAGTCAGTTGTAATTGTTCTGTTTTATTTCCTTTGACAAGGGAAAATTTTGATACATGGAAACTCCATATGCGTGCCATATTAACCAAGAATGACAATAGGGAATACGTAAGCGGAACAAACACTCGACCGGAAGTAAAACCTAATGAAGAAGTAAGTATATTAGCCGCTATAGACTGTATCCGATTTGATTTTAGCCACTAGTTCAAGCGTATTACCAAAGATAAAAAATTGCAATACATTACACGAAATTTGGTCGAAACTATCGAATGAATTCGATTCCAGTGGCGCTGTAAAGAAAGTAATATTCTTAAAAAAACTTCACTTTGGAGAAATAATGTAGATAAATTAGAAGAAATGTGTTCTAAGCAAGATGACGCAATGTTATCGGTTATTTTATTATGTTACCATCTATTTCGTTGGGCCATAGAAACTAGAGACGATTTAGCAAAAATTGAAGTTTTAAAAACTGACTATCGAAGAATTTGAAGTAAATTATACAGGCGGCATGGTAAGCTTCGTGTTTATATTCTCGAACGTAATATAAGCCTACTTTTCGATCAGCAATGTATAATTCGTTAAAAAAAATTGAAGTACATTCTCCTGATAAAAATTCAATACAATTAGCGGAGAACTTACCAAATTTAAATGTACCTAATGACCATTTTTCAGTTTCTTTAGATGTTGTTTCCCTGTTCAACTCATTACCTAATGAATTAATTATAGAAAGTTTCAAAAAACGATGGGAAAACAATTTTTCAGGTTTTACTAAGCAACACTTTGTCTGATATGCTTGTTTTACTCAATTTAATTTTGAACTTAACTTATTTTTCACACCTGAGGAAGGCTCAAAATGGAGACGAAACGTCGCTTTTGAATAAATAGTGATAAATTTATATGCCGTCCTTTTGGCCGTCTTTTTATTTGTTGTAAATTTTAAAATCAGAAAACTATGTTGTAAAATCAAATGTTACTTCTTTAAATTTGAAAGCACTTACGCAAGATTTAAATTCAATATATGACTCATTATTATTGTGATTTACTAGAGCGTTATGGAATTTTGGAAATGTAAACGTTGTAGTTTAATAACATTCGGTTACAACAACGTAAGCTTCGTGACGTGATTCGTTTCACTCATTTCGGCCCCGGAAGTTGCAGCAGCAACTTGACATTGTGAAATATTTTAACTGGAAGTGCCTACAACATACTAAGTTTATTTACGTATTTGATTGCAACTATGCAAGTATAATTATACACTTTTTTGTAGAATGAAGTGAGGAGGTCCCGAAAGTTGAGGGACGAAACGTTTTCCAAGTATATTATTCAATTTCTGACTTTTGGTCATTCTTTGTATTTTATTTAACAATGTAAAATTTAACAATGAGTGAAACAGAAAGTTTATAATAGAAGAGATTCATTAATTTTGTTTAAATTAATTAATAGCCGAATTGTTAGGTCTGTTGTGAAGCATCTCACTCATCAGTCTAAAATGTAATCAATAATTAAAGAAAAACCACTATAAGTCTTCAGTTACTTAATTTCAAAGATCAGGTGCTTTCGGCTACAGCCATTCTCAACTGTATATCATCAGTAATTTCCTCGTCAAATTTAATTTCACAAAAACTTAATACCAAAGTGGTACACGTCTTTGCAAACTCTATACCAAATTCAAACTTATTGTTGTTATGTTTAGTAACCAATTCATTAAAAGTAGTTTTATTTGAGTTTAACAAATAGCATATTCAACAACTAATATTTTAGTATTTTGGAAATCAATTTTATTGTTGTTTAAATAAATGTGCTTCGACAACACTGGATAATTTTGTACATTAAATTATTAACTACTTTTTGTTCATTAATGCAGGTTGTAATAGGAACTGCAATCTCATTTGGTATATTTATATACAATTATTAGTAATGTTAATTTAAATAATTAGTTATTATCTTACAATTAATCATAAACTCCATATACAAATTATTTTCGTTTGTGTGCATGTATTCGTTGCCCAACGTTAATTTGTGTTTGTGGTGTGCGTCCGAACACGTTAAAATCACTCAAACATTTGATTTCCGAATGTTTGCAAACGGTTGGGAATGCTTTGCGAACTTGCCGTGGATGAGGCAAGTCACATTTCAACTCTAATACATAAATGTCGGACAGAGTTCACCTGCGTTAAGGACCAACAATGGTTTCTATATTGCAAATCGGAATCATTGCGTCTTGATAATATTTTAGATATCTCCCATACGATCCCACTGTGATTAAGGGCTACTATGATATTTTCAGCGCTGATAAAGACCGAAACGTGTGCACTAATTATTTCTATGTACCTATTTGAACTTAGTAAGAGATATGTTTACTTTACCGTAGTACGGGTGTTCGACAAAGGATTACATATTTAGCACAAGCATTCAAATATTTCTGGGTTAAACAGATCAACAGAAAAATCTGATAAGTTTCATAAATTTAATTACTAAGGTTTATAATTATGAAACGGAACTGATAATTTTGAAATGTTTCCTGAGGTGTAACATGGGAGCAAATAGCCTTATTATACGAAACACTAGTTGTCCTTCAACCAATTCTTATAAATAAGACATACAATTCCAACGAGATTCATACTAAGAAATAACATCGTAAGAAAAAAAAGTGTGTTGCCTCAAACCCGCCATCAGTTTCACGATTTGTCAGTATATTCATTATTGTTTCCGTTAGGTAAAGATTATTTTACCCATATGAGAGACAAATGCAGGAATGTATATCCAAAATACCATTGAAGTAATGAATATGAGTGCCCATTATTCGCTAATGAAACAGATTCTCGACATTCATTTCCATTTATACATAAAACATAATGTATCTCTCTTGATATGGCTGTCGTGCCAACCTATGTGCCATAAATTGTTATACATTGGCTGGCTTATTCATTGTCTGCATGAGTGGAGATCTTTGCTTCAACTTGAGTTCGTCTCCGCTTCATCCCATTTTTATTTACAGCCTGCAATTAACGTGCATATCGGCAGTGCACGATCAGTAAAGTGAAGAAACATTGTAAATATCGGAGCAGAATTAATTACTGGTGAATTATCTGTTGGAACAGCTATTTTATAATTATAATGTCTTCTATATTCTTGTTAAAGAATTACTTCGACTATAAACGGGGTCACTGTCAACCAAATAGTCGTAAACTATAAACAAATCGATGGTTTTCTTAGAATTGATTTAAGAAATCTATCACACTAACACTACACTACATCTTAAAAATTATGCAGAAATTTGTATTATGTAGAAATAGATCATCGTGGTCTTTGCGTTATAAGAAATATGGATAAAATATGAATTAATTTTGGGAGAGACCTTGGCTGTCGACTTGAGGTCGCAAAATAAAACTGATGCGCCACCAATTTTATTCTAAGTTTCAGTTTTCTTACTCTCGTACGACTATGAATTAAGTAGGATATTGTGTCCTTTCTTTGTGAAACATTGGATTGGCACAATTTGAAGATGCTCTGAGTGTTTCATAAGAAGCCGTACTCATAACTTCAAAATATTTACCACTTTATTTTCCATCTCACTCGAAATGCACTCTTCTGGTATACTGTAACAGCGCGCAAATACTTATTCTTACATTACCCACAATAAATTATGGGAACACAACCTGGATTAATACTAATCCCGAAAATACAATATGTGTTAGAAAAGTGTTTTTCTTAGTTCTTGAGAACTAACGTTCACGCTGGGGTTTTGTTCATTCACTGCATATTTTCTACTTAAATGCCGTTTTTAAGAAATTTATTTGTATGGAAAGTTCAAAATGATGCGAACATTTTGCACTCAAGAAAATATCTAACGATACAAATGTCATTAGTAGCAAAAAGTTTTATTGGGAGCGAAGAAAACAATTCTGTAAACATTAACACGAGAACCTGAATGCTAAGTTCTAGTTCACTCTATCTCGTACGGAGCATTATGCAGCAGGATATGTTCTGACAACATTACTTGTACTATATATTACATCGTATGACGGTATCCTTCGTGTTGTATCACGGCCTGACTGCAACATGATATTCTCCATACAGAGTTGTCCGTAAGTTGATTAACAGGACAGTACACAACAATAGAACACAGAGAAGTCTTTCACAAATTGATATATTTTCTGTACTGACTGGAGACAGCAAGTAGGCCAACGCTTGACACTCTTTTTACATAGAATATAAGCTTCTCGCGAGTGATTGCTCAGCAGGAATCACACTAGGTAATTGTAACCGAAACCCTCTTAATTACCGGTAACGCGGCTTGTAAATAACGACAACTATTTCTGCAGATTCATCGCTATTTAGATCAATGAGGCTACATGAGGGTGATCCATAAACAGGCAACACCCCTTTAATAGCATGGGAATGGAATTGAAAAGGGAGATTTTGAAGGTAGAGCAAGGTAGCCAAGGGTTGACTAAGCCCGTCCAGCTATAGTTTAAGTTGAACTGCGCAATTAACTGCGTTAAAATTGAAAGAAACTTAAACTATAGCCCGGGGGCCCTAGTCAACCCTTGGCTACCTTGCTTTACCTTCCGCATCCCCCCTTTTCAATTGCCTTCCTATGCTATTAAACAGAAGTTGCCTGTTTCAGGATCACCCTCATGTAGCCTGATAACCAAAAAAAAAGAGTGCATATGGAACGATTTTAATCATTTTTTCACTCAGCTCGTTAGTTCCCTACTAGAAACACGAGATTTCATTACATTTCAGATGTGATAATGAACGAGGAGAAGAAAATTAAAGTAAGCGTGAACGCTGCCCTCAACTTGTGATATTTTTAAATTTGAGAATTTATCTGAAAATGGCCCAGAGTACATTTCAAATGTCAACTATTGTGTTAACCTCCCAAGAATATCTGTGAACTCAATGCAAACGTATAATGTCTGACGTCATGGCACTATACCCACCCACATGTACGTCCCCGTCCCCATGTATTTTGTGCAGAAGGTACACACTAAATGTCATAGCCGACGTCTTGTTGTGTAGTGGTTAGCGTCGCTGCCTCGCATCACCGAGGTCCTGAGGGCATAGATGGTGTGTGTGTGTTTTCATGCTCTCAAATCTTTACAGATAAACGAAAATAAGTTTCCCGAATCGTAAAAAGAAAGTTGCTACTGACCTTAGCAATTGATGCGACTTTAAATAAAATTAAAATAGAGAATTGAATTTAAATGGCTTTCAGTGTGTGAGGACATCTGTAAACACCAGCAGTTTCTAAATACTGTACGAAATAACAACTGTTCGCTCTTGTCACTCCCTACTTGACTGAGTGTGTAGACCCCATATACAACAGAAAATGACACAGGGTAGCGAACAAAAACTCTACAATCTTAATAAATGTTGTGTGTGACTATTTTTTCGTCACAAAACACACATCTTTACGGTAATCCAGTTCGACCTAAACATTTTTCATAAACAGGCTGTACTGTCTCTTTAGTATAACTTAAAAATGTGATTTTATTTTTCCGGCCATTGAATAATGAACGCCTTTTTTGGACGACGACGGCTTCATTTGGAGAAGACAAGATAAGAATAATGAGTCTGTTGCTGCAGCTTATTCTTGGAACATAACATACTAGCTGCAAGGTGGGAGGAGCTTCTCGACTGAAGCATGCTTTACTATTTTACACCTCCAGTTAGCCTCATCACACACTTCCAAACCTTGAACGTGCTGAAAGGAACTTGTACACTTGTGTTGGTTTTGTCATGCAGCGCAGCTACAAAACTCAGAGGCCATTTCAATCGACATTTGCATTTAGTTCATTAAAGAAGATTGTTGAATAACGAATAAGGTGGTAGAGGTGAAATGAGGGAAAATGAAGTTTAAATTAATGATAGGAGAAGGGTGTACTCACTCTAGGAAGACGTCGCTCTCGCTGCGGGGTAGGATGAGCTTGGGCAGCACGACGGCCTTCTTGCGGCGGTTCTTGAGAGTCGCGAACTGCAGGAGGTCGGGGGCGGCGTGCGGCGAGTGCGGCGACAAGATGGTGAGGCGGCGGTCGGGGCTGGGGGCGGCAAGCAGCGACAAGTGCGAGGGCACGGCGGCGCGCCTCTCCCCTGTGACCGCCCCCGCGTACAGCCCCCGCCGCCTCTCCGCGGACAGAGGCGCATCCTCGCAGCGGTCCCGCAGAGCGATCTCCTCGCCGGACACGGCGCGGCGCTTCAGCCGGATCTCCCGCTCCAAGGACTCCAGCGAACGCGCCTCCACGGAAGAAGCGACGACGCGCCGCATGTCTCGCTCCGAGGACGTGAGGAAGCTCTGGCGGTGGGAGCGCAGGCTCTCCATGGAGCGCGCCGTGAGCCACTGCGGAGGCCCGTCCTCTCCCGTGACCACCACGCCTGGCCGCGACACCGACAGCGTCTTGGTCGTGACGGCGCGGAACCGCCGCACTATCTCCTCCTCCTCCTCCTCCATCTCCATCTCCATCGCTACTTCATCGCCTCACCTGCACGTCACTGCCAATTAACGGCCACTCACACTATACACCATCTCCGCACTGGACCGGGACCAGGACCGGGACCGATATCTCTCCACCAACGCCTTAAAGAAACGTCATCATCCTATTTATCCAGCTACGAATTATCTATTAAAAAAATTATCCATAGTAACCATATCAAACGTCAAGTGAGATTCACTTGGAAGTCTGAAACATAGCTTAAACAATCACACGCCGGGAAAATTTTCTTAATATACTTGTAAGACGTAAAAAAACAACAACAGGGAGATCCTTCCAGAGCGAGCTGTGGATCATGAAATAGGGTTTGGAGTACTAATACCCTTTCCGCAATTTAGATTCGAATTTTTCCCATCTTTCCTCCGAATCCTCAATAAATAAAGTTATCAAGGAAATCTTGTAAAGAAATTCAGCACACTGGTCATGCGACTCACTGAATACAGAATAAGTAATTCAAGTGCATAGCCACTTCGGTCGCTGAACGGCTATTGAAGAATCCACAGAAGAACTGTTTAATACATAATAGTAATGTACTTTAATGTAAAATAAGGCCCTCTGAGAGCCCGACGATTAGAGCATTAGTTAAAAAATACGAGGTCGAGATACCGAGTATATTGCTATAGCTGAACAGTCAAATACCGTGTTCTTTTGCGTAGTTACTATGTTCGACACGCGCCTCTCTAAACATTCACCGTGAATAAGGAAACTAGGATGCAGCAGTCATGGTTGTAGTTGTGCTACCTTGGTCTAAGTAGGTTTTCGACCCCGGAAAGAGCGTAGCAAGCTCAGTCCGCATCCAGACTTTGAAGATTGAACATTGGAGAGCGAGTGAAGGGCGGCCTCTTGTCCTTCTTGAAGGAACATACGATTACGCTACACACTTAAATGCCACATTCTACTTATTTATATTTGTATCACATCAATGATATTTCTTCTTTCTCAATTATATTCATACCATAAATATTATGATATACAATTACTCTATAAATGTACTTGGTTGGATTTCCAGATCAGTTCGTCAACATTTACTTGTCGTGATTTTAGTTAAGTTTGACATTTAACAGATCTTCTTTTCAACTTTATTAAACTATAAGGTTTCGTATTTCTACATTGAACGGGCAGTAAATCTCGGGAGAATTTACAATTTATTTCTCAAAAATATAACAAAACTTTGAAGTAACACATTTAAAGTAATAAATTGGAAATGTATAATTTCGAAATCAGCATGTTTAATTTCACAAAAATCCTACTTTATAGATTATTCCATTGGATGCGTTTTCCAGCAACATACTCAAGGAATAACAACGTATAAATAAGGATGATATAGTGCAACGACTTAAATCAAACAAAGCATCCAACAGCAAGTCGAGTGTACCGGAGTTTAACAGTCACTATCTAGTGAGGAGCGATAGTTTGTCTCATATCAGCGTCCTTTTTCTGGTTTAATATTATTAAAATTTGTAGGAACTTAATGTAAGTCGTCTCATCCATTAAGTAATTAATTAATCTACTCGGCAGGCTCGAGCGACTTTCCAAACATAATTTAATGAATTATTTGTTTTATCTGCAAGCCATCCTTTCTGCCATTTCCTTTTAGTTTTCTTTTTTTTTATGTAAATAGACTGCTGTGGCAACTAAATTTAGTTTTCATCCATTACATATTAACGATAAACAATGACAACAAAACACACTCCAATTGACACAGATCGAAAGTCGTGGCCCTAAGTGAAACGGAGTCGATATTGTTGACTTCTTGGAAACAAAGCACTCGGCAATCAATCAGAAAAGAGTACAGAAAGCTTGCAGTCTATGCGCGCTGAGACCTAGCTTACAGTACATAAGTCCATTAAAAAGCATTGAAAAGATTTCGTTTCACCTTTACAGCTCCTTGACATCAACAGCGATTTGTTGACCATCCTTCGTAGCCATTAAATTAATGCTCTATTAATGAGTACGACAACCGAATAAGTCAAAAATATTTTTAATAAGAAAATGACAATATCCCGGCGGATAGTTCCTTTCATTGGATTTCACTTCAGGTGCAAATATAATCCATTACTTATTTTAAAAACCTAAGAAAAAGAGATTTTACAAACAATACATTTATAATACTATTATATTATCGTGTATGCAACATTGCTTACAATTTTGTGTTTATTTCATTAAATATAAACGTAATAATTTTTTATTCTGTTCATTGAAAAAAACACTCGTACCGAAAGGAGCGGTACAGCTGTTAAATCTATTTGATATTTCAAACTTAACAACGGAAAACTTTAGTACAATAAATTATTATAAAAATATTCACAATAACAAGGTATTATAAATTTTATTTACATTATTAGTATTGTTTTTTAGTTTAATACCCCAATTAATGGATCGGCCATGTAACAAGAATCTAGAATAATATTTACATTCATTCTTTGTTTAAAATTTTTAACCTTTACCAATCAATTTTATGGTTATATATATAACTATTTTATGTTATTACAATATAATAATAAATAATTAAATTTCATTCAAAATATTAAAGACAAAATTAACTTTCTGGAAAGGCATAATGTTATATACGAAATTAATTGTTTAGATTGTAACGCACTGTATATCGGCCAAACTGAAAGAGCTTTGAAAACTCAAAAGTACACAATTGTGTCGAAACACATACTTAATAATAATCACAATTTCGATTGGCAAAATGTGGTAATTGTAGACGATGAAAATAATTCCTTCTCGAGAATTCTGAGTGAAATATTGTATATGAGGTGCAACCCTCATGCAATCTATGTTAAAAATGACACGAATAATTTGAACAAAAATTTGCTATACTCTTATGTTGTAGTAGTTTAACGTCTTAATATTCTTCTCCGTTGTTAAAATTTAACAACCGATGACACTCATTGTTACTACATGATTTCGGCCGTAACCGTCAGGGGCTGGAGATGCTCCAAATTAAATTCAATAATCTTTTCGGCTGAGAGAATCAACGAGTAAATATGATATATTGCTAAATTTGTAAGTTTTGAACCATGTTTTTTATGTGTAAATTTAAACAGTGTATCATAGAATCCATTTCTAATTTATTGGAATGTTATGTTTGTAGTACGCCTTAGGAAGTCTCAAAATGGAGACGTGAATAAATAGTGATAAATTTATATACTGACAATTTGGCCGTCTTTTTATTTATTGTAAATATTTTTATGTTATATTTTTAAAGATCGTAAAATATGTTTACAGCAGTTATTTCGGCTGCAATGTTTGTGTAATGGGCACACTTGGATTTTTTTCGTTTACATTAAATTGTAATTTATGTTGCATTAGTTTTTATATAATTGAATTATTAATATCATGTTTGTAAAATCTAGTTTTCTGAGTATTGTTAGAACAAGTACTAATTTGTCATTTTACAACTGATATTTTAAAGCATGAATAAATGTGATGCCGTTTCAGGTATTATCTTTTGATTTATACAGTTCCTGTCAAAGATATATGAAAACGTTTTGCTGTGTATGAAATAGTAAAACATATACAAGAAGACTTTTTATAATTAATTTCGTTTTCGTGAAACAATCAACGAATTTATATAAAATATTGAGAGATTCTTCAAGAGTTATCCTCATTTGTACTTCTTTAAACGCCAACTTGTTATCGAAAGTAGTTTTACATGTAAACATAGTTGAATTGTGTGCCCTCTTATTTTGGACTGAAGTAAAACTGCGCGATACGAAAAGATACTGAGATCGACACGACCAGCGTCCAAGTCCAAATAATGGACCTGAGAGCCACTATTCCGACTTTCGAGAAATTAGTGTCATTTTACAGATAATGAAATTACATCCAGAATAAGGTTTATATTTTCTTTACTGAATTGGGGACACAATCCTGCGGAAAGTTTCGAAACGCTCAATTAAGAGAATCAAGTGTTTTAATTCTAACTGCTTGATGAAACAATCAGAGGTGTTTGTTCTAGCCAGGTCATGAAAAATGCTTATTAGAAATCGGAGTTGAATCAAATTTACAGACACTGTTCCTAAAGCCTGGTTCACACTTCAACAACACATCCTTCAAGTAGGTACCTGGAACGAAGCTATTGCTTTCTGTTTTGTAACTGTAAAGTTGTAATTTTAGTGTATGTTGGAGTATTCTCTCATTAAATACGAACAAAGCATAGAAAATTTATTACAGTTCAAGGAAATCAGTATGGGCAAAGAAACTTTCATCAAACTATATAATTGAGAAACTGTGATAATTTCACTAATCCATTTGAAGTTCACAAGTAAACTTTACTTCAAATGTAATTCAGCAAACATCTTGGAGAGAGACGTTGAATTTTTATTTCTCTTGTGACTTTCAAAGATAAGCTGAATATATATTCTTATACATAATTTATAAATGCAAGAATCAAAATTAAGTTTCCGTTTAGGCATTTTCGATATCCAGGAAAAGTAACTGTGGCTGGCTATCGTTTACAATCAATTGTACAAGTAGTTTCTGTATTTTCTCTATTTAGGGTGAGAAATGATCTCGATCTAACTCGTTATTCCTACATTTTATAAGTTATATACTCTGCATGTCTTATTTTGAATTTTGAATGGGAGAAAATGTCGGCGTTTTAATGGACTACTATGAAATAACATTAAAGAACTAAAATTTGTAACTTGCTTTTGTTACCTCAAAAATTCATGGGAAGCACAAAGTATTTAAATGGATTTTACATAGTCACATATACACGAGTGAAAAGTAGATCCCAATTTCCAAAAAGAAACCGAAATTAATTTGTTTACTGGAAATTTGCTTATAGATAGGAATAAAATTTCAGGAAAGATTACCTAAATAATTATTAGGAGTGGATTACATAAAAAATTAGCTGGATGCTCGATGTTACCAAGCATTTCTTTATATCAACGTGGGGCTTAAGTACAACTTAAGTAGTATATTTTATGTCCGAATGGAGCTAAAAGATTTCCATAACCCTTAAAAAAACCACACTAATCACGGTTGATTTCGCGTTATTTATATGTAACGCCTCTGGTCCTTTAAGTTCTCCGCTCCATTGCTGCATGCACAAATAACATCTCTTAGTCCTCGAAAAGTATCTATTAGAAGAAAACGACGGACGTTTTTGTATGTTTGAAAATTTCAGATCCTCCACCGCCGCCTCTAGGAGTAACAGTTGAGCCTTAGCCTTTCAATTTTTCCCGCATTGAAGGAACATGCTTACAAAATTTTGTCGAAATTGCTGCACCCCTTTAAGGCGGTACGTGGAACTTTTGTTTTACGCCTCTTGGAGGTTGAAAGACAACTTGACTGGTTATGATTAATATCAGAATTAACCTCAGCGATTCCCATACACCGGTTTCGACCCATCTCGATTGCTTTCTCGTTATTTTCATTTAACGTGCCTCCGATTCACACTCACGCTCAATGGGGTAGAAAATATACACAGACACCATGAGGAGAAACACTATCATTCTCCCTCACCATGAAAATATTTATAACTGGCTCTTTGCATATTTTAAAATTTCCTGCCTGTCTACCCTCGCCCCTGGGGTTGGTAGTCGTGTCTTATAACGAGTCACAAGGAGCACGTATAGCTCTACGCATTTAGATTTATATACAGAACAATTTTATATGCAGGGAGAAGATACTCGTACCATTAGTTCAGTCTGTTTAGCGTCAATAATGCTTAATGTTAAATAATATCTTATTTACATTAATAATAATTTCTAAGTACACAAATGTGCAAAGTGCTTTATACGTCACAATGCAAGTGATTGAGGCACATTATATAAAGAATCACAAAAGATGCACGCATTAAATTTTATTTTTTAAATACTTCTGTTGTACTAGATACAACCTTATTTATCAGAGAAACCTTAAAAAACAGAAACAAAAAATTTGCACTGGTCGACGTTTCGATGCGAGCTTAACATATTTCTCAAATGGCTCTTAAAGGGAAGCAGTTTCCCTTTAATAGTCATTTGAGAGAGATGCTGAGCCCGCATCGGAACGTCGGCCTATCTCAAGTTTTAAAATTATTTCTCTCTGTATTTTAAATTTCGTCTGTTAAATATGGTCGTATCTAGTTATTTTGGATAATTGTTCAAGTTATTCCAAAGGATAGCCATTCACAGTCACTTTTCTTGGATATTGTTACTGCCTTAACTGAAAATTACTTATTCGTATACAGATAAATTAAAGCACCATTCTTGCAGATAACTTACAAGTTTGACGTTTTGTCAGGTACATAGGAGATATGAATAAATTCTTTGATGTTTTTAATTACAGGACAAAAAATGCACAAAAATCAGAATTGTAAGTGGCAATGTTTCGTTAAAAATATAAAAATAATTAAAATTTTCAATTTTACATGAATTTTGTTGACATGTATAGATGTTACGAACTCCTATTTTTGAATGTATGTAATCATACATAAAGAATATACAATAAAAAAATTGTCAGATACTGCATTCATTCAGAGTTTAAACTAAAATGTGTTTTCAGAAAAAGAATAAAACTTATAATGTAGATCGTTTAACTTGACAATGAATTTTTCTAATCTCTTGTAAACTTTTATGTCTGTAGTCAAAAACGTGCTTATACCTGCCTTGTACCTGATGATGTCCCAAATATGAGGACGATGAAACTTCTGAATTGTCAGTAAAAATTCTTATTTAATTAATTTTTATATTTCTTTAAAAAAACGAACGTAAAGTAAAAAATTGTATGTTCAGCCTGTTGTCTTTAGGGTATCGGAAGGTAAATAAATTCAAGCGCTACGAAATTGGAATAGAGGACTAATATTTTGAAGTCATCATAAACAACTTTAAAAATGGAATAAAAATTATATTTGTAGAAACGATCTTCGTATATTTCACTATATAAAGATATAATATATTAAAGTGTACAATTCCAGTGAATTCAAAATAAAACTTGGAAGACGCATAATATATTGAGGCGTATGTGAAATGTGCATATGTTTGGCTTGCCAGAATAAGTTAGATTAATTTATTTGTTTATACGGTCTAACCTCGGAAGGATTGGCAAATTCTAGAATCCTAGATATCAATTTGCGTTAACAATGTGAAGCTTTAAAGATGAACTCGGCGGCCATTGGAGCTCCATCAAGACCGGCGACGCAAAAATAAAATATATGATGTGATAATTATGTGGTAACAGTTTGCATTTATATAAACAATTTCTCAAAAATCATGAATCAAATCAAATAGAAAGTCTTATTGTTCGTTCGTAACAAAGAAAGATGGCCTACGGGATCACAAATACGCAACGCGAAAGATGGCTGCCATTAAAACATTTTGTGTGCGTAATAAACGCTAATAGAAATGAAATGTTTCCAGTTAAATTTGTTTCACCAAATGCTCTTAAATGTTTTAATCACTATAAGAGGTGGGGCCTACCTGACACTCCGAAATGTTTGCCTGTCTGTCTGTCTGTGTCTGATAGAGTTCGGTCATAACGTATACCATTCGTGTCTGAGTATATAGATTATGGAAACATGACTAAGGAAAATATTAAAACCAATAAAGCAATATATAATTCAAAGTTTGACGTCACTTCGTGAAGTTGTAGATTATAGCGCGCATAAGTACATATTATTTAGTAATGTTGCACTCTGTCTGCATACACGTTTTTCTGATGAATTGAGAAAAATATTATTCGATCAAAAAGCATTATGGGAGATCCTAAGAAAACAAAAGTTGAAAGTTAGAATGGCGTAATAAGGATGAGTATTACAGATCACGTTACAGAGGAAGTACTAAAATTAACTTGTCGCAATTATTAGATTAAATGCATATTAATATTACAAGTGCGACGTTTTTATAGCAATTGTTTCAGACTTCCACTTTTTATATTTACTGATAAAAATAATGGTGAAATGTTTCAAACAAATTCAAATTCTTCTCTTTCCAAATTCCGCTCCTCCGCAACGTTAACATTTCTCTCCGAATAATTGGTTTTACTGCGGGAAATATTAGATATCCCTACAGCAGAGATAAAAGTGAATAAAGAACTAACGCAATTTAGCAATAATCACGGACCCATCGAAGATTTCATTTCCGTCGGTGGGAAATTGTACTGTCAAACGCGGACTCGAATGAAAACGCTCATCGACGTTCCCAGTTTCAAAATTTTTCATGGTCTACGTTTCTCTTGTGACTACGAATGCGACGAAAACACGGGCAAGTTATCTGTTATCAGTAACAGTTTAACTACCAACTTCCGAGCCGTCGAGTGGCTGAAAATTGAATAGATGAAAGGCTTCAAGCCCCGACGCAGATTCCAACAGGTGGACTGGACTTACATAAAGGTCAGCACAGTCTATACGCACATATCGTCTCATCCTATTCAACAATAGAATAATTAAAAATTGTTTGGAAATTGGCTGATAAGTAGGACAGAACAAATAACACAAAGATTTTTCGGCATTTTGGAAAAATAATATGAAAATGATTTTTATAATACTCTGTTTAAAGCTTCAATAAATAATTTCAAATAATTCTGGTAGCGACGCTTCTAAAGACGAGATCCGTGCAAAAACAGAATTCAAACATAGTTTGCAATTCAAATTTTTGCGGAGATTCAGTCTACAAACTCTTGCAATCCAAAGTACAAAAATTGTCGAAATGGCGTTCACTCCGACGGGGAGGGAACATCTCAAATCTCTTAGCCGACGAAATAAGGCAAGCTAGAATAGAGTTGGATTTGTTACATAAACCGGATTGCCCTTTCTGGGGAAGTAGCTAGCAGCAAACACGTTCTCTAAGATCACAGTTTCACAAAGGAAGCACTCCAGACGCTGATCCAGGTCATAAAACGACGCTCATACGTGTTTTGTTTTTCATTTCCCTCGCGATAGTAAAGCGACCTCTGGGTCTCTTCTCTTCATCCCGTTACGATATTTTGCGGCGTGCAATGACTCACTACTGCGATAAAAGTCATCACGACCCTATGACTCCCGAAACTTGGTTTGTCGTCCTATCAACTACTATCAGTTAATTCACTAAAAGTGACGCCGTAAACATCGGAGTGAGACGAGAAAATATGCTCGTGAAAAATCCTGTTCACATTTCATTATGTTTTGGAATTCTTAAATGATTCCAGCAAAAATAAATACATACAGATTGTGGCCGAAACTTCGCTTCGAAACTAAATGCATTACATATCGGTTTCATTCCCTATCGAAAAAAGGAGCGGTGTACTTAAAATAAAATTGTTACAACAATTAGCGATCGTTTTGAGACAACGGTAACTATAATTTAAAGAACTCGTACTCATCACCATGAAGTGCGATATTCGGTCCCTGGATTCGCAACTGTGGGAAAGGAGAGGCAATACATTACAGAGCGAACGCACCAGAACTCACTAAGAGGCAAGAACCGGCAGCACAGACTCGCAGCGTTGCACTGAGCGGCGTGTGGCCTCCGCTTTTCTCCTCTGCTCCCTCTCTCTCCCCTCCACCATCAATCCCCTCGCTCCCTCTCGCACTCTCTCACTCTTACACACACAGCCCTGCCGAGAGCTGCCGGCTCCACCCGAGCACGCCCGAACCTAAACAACTGTACTGCCTGTCTGAACCTTTTCAAAAATTTTACAAGAATATTACTTATTAACTGAATTGGATTCTTTTATACTGAAGTGCTAAGTTAATTGTGTGGTTTCGCATCTCTGTGATGGTAACGTGCTCAGAGACATCGTGCTGAGTGACCACGAGACTATTAATCCCCCCGACTGCCCCCTAGCGAACTTTCACATTAGCTGTCAATTGTCTAAGTTACATTATGTTTTAGCATACAATTACTGCATTTAGCTTTAATAGAGTAACTTTTTTTAATGACGGGTCTGCTACACTGCGGTACATGTTTACCCCAAATAAAGAGGATTTTTAAAGTGTTTAATTTTTTTTTATTTTAAAGTAATATATAACACTCTTAAGCCATACATTAAAAAATGAAAAATACCTAATGAAAATAAACTAATGACTGAATACATGAAGCACACACTTTTTCTTGATGTTACCCTTGATTTTCGGTCTCGAGACCTAAGACAAAAATTACACCGTCCTGATGTGGATTCTAGACTCCCTCACGCTTCTTCTACCATTGGCTGGCATTGGGTGACGGTTCGACGGAGTTCTCGTCTTAAAGTTGACATCTCAGATCTAGGGCCAATTTTTTTAGGTAAGATCTTCGGTTTGTAAATATTTCTTTGTCAGCTGTTTTTTTATTATAATTTTAAAAACTTTTATCGTACAGATTATCAGTTAGGACGATAACGATACAGTATATACAATATTAAAAAGGTATATAATTAACATGATAACGTGAAGATAGGTTAATTCATTTAATTAACCTACTTTAGGAGAATTGGTTGTGTTTATTTATTTTTGCGAGTACCTGAGGGGCATACGACTTAGGTGGGTGAGGATTGACAGGTGGAGAACTGATTTATGGAGGATTAATGGCATGATGGTAGAGTGGGTTAGGGTGTGCCTGAATGATCAGGGGGAAGGATGAGGTCAATCGGAAGTTTTCTTTTGAGGCGACGGGAGCGTGGAGGTGGAGGAGGATTGTTGTGAAATTGCTGGATCGTTGGGTTTGGGTGGTTGACTGCGCTTTTGATTATGTTTGTTATGGATTTGGAGATTACTGAGTTTACATTGG